>JARJHM010000769.1:0-149750 GCA_033356055.1 Carex pumila | reverse complement strand
AAAATATAAAAAGTTGGTTGCTATGAATTTTATAATATTTTAAATAATTTTTAAGCTTAAACTCTTGAAATTGTGTTCAGTCATGAATATTGGACTGATTATTCACACACCAAACACTACCTTATATCATTAGCTATATTATTATATTAATCAAAAGAGTAGAACCAGGGTATTCTTAAGCTCACCAAAGTATTTGGTGAATTTTAACTCCAAAATTCATCAAATTAGTTTCAAATGATGAATCCAAACCGTTGAAGTTTGCCTACTTTACATCTTATGAGTGATACGACTACGTGTAAAAATTTTAAACATTTAAATTAATTTAGTATAAAGTCAAGCAGTAAAAAAACGTTTAAAAAATAAATACACTAAAATTAATTTATTAACTTTCTAATTTTGACCAATGAACTTAACAACGTAACTTTTGCTATTTCTATAACTTATGGTTATTAGGATTCTTTTTAAATAATATTATAGTTTTTTAATATAAGTTTTTTTTTATATAACTTTTGCTGTTTCTAGAACTTCACTGGAAAAAGAATCCTAATAACCATAATTTTAATTTTTCTCACGATAGACATAAAATAACATTGACGAAAGCAAGAACATTCTACAGATGCAACTAGTGAGGAATCCATGGTGAAGTTACCCACTGGAGAAGATCCGACTTTTCTAGAATCATTGTTAGAACTTTCAGGCAGTCTCTTTATATGATTCAGTAAATAAATAAGTATTCACTTTTATGTAACTTCTTCTTAATCATCTCTTCACCGAATAATACCAGTTCTTAAATTTTCACTTGGAAGTAACACATGAGATCTAGTTCAATTTATTAAATTAAAGAAGTACAAAAACAGAATAATCAGTCATGTGATTGGGATAATGAAAAACAGATAAAAAAAAATCACATTTTAATTTTATTTTGGTTATTATCTTAAGCTTGTAAAAATATATACTGAATAATTTCTAGACATTTATAAGAAAATAATTTTTAACTTTTAATTATACATCAATATATAAGAAAAATGATATTAAGTGTAATTGACTAAATTAAATGGCAGAACAGATGACCACCTATTTAGTTTCATAATCAAGAAATAACATATAAACTGATGTAATTACTCTCTCTTCTTAATCTCTATTTTTTACAAAACAAACTAGAAATCAGATCAAAATAAAAGTTAATTATTTAAAAATAATATAGAGTCTTAGATGGATTGCATAAAAATATCGATCCCATAAATAGGACTAATTCTTTATTTTTGTTACTTAAGAAAATACTACCTAAAAGATACCGAAACAAATGAATCAGTTCCTTTAGATATTTTCTAGAGAAATTGAAATAAATAAAAAATGATTGTTTTTTTTTTTCTATGAGGTCAAGATTCAGTACTCTATATTTGTTTTTATATAATTTGTAAAAGTAGAAAATTATGAGAATGATAGGTTGAAGAGATTGGACAAAAACAATGACCCCACATGAAAAGCAAAACGACAAAAAAGTTTTGGAGTGTCAATTTAAGATTGAATAATTGAGAATTTTGTACAGTGAGAAAAATTTAAGGTGAAATTAAATAAGAGCCAGACAATGCCTATGGGCGCCAATGGTTTAGTGCAAAGATATTAAATTAGGCCCACGGTTTGGTTGATAACAACGTGGAAGAAGAATCTTGACAGGGTACTAATTATTCTCGGATAAGGTTCTGATTTTTCCGAATTTTATCAGTTTTATAGTTCAATTTGACCATTTCAATTATTAAAATGTTGATGACTAGCTAGTGCCGACCTCTTTACAAAATGTCCTTGCCATCAAATTTTTCAAGAAATTCTTGTGTGTCCCGTGAAATTAATATTGATCCTTTCCTCCCATCTTTTTATTAGAATATAATAATTTAGAAATCAATAATACGATAGTTTTATCATATATATTTTGTTTATGAATTGGATGATTAATAAAATATCACTTTGTTGTCTTGAGTATTATTGCATTTATGAATCATTTCGAATTCATGACTAAAATTGTGAAACTTCATAATATATATGATATATACTCTTAAAAATCTCTAACCGAGGTAATTAGCAGGAACACTAATTAACCGCTATAAGGTTAGTATGTGAATTAAAAGATGATTAAGTTTTACAAACTATAGATAAGAGATATTATTTTAATCACATATATACATGTTCCAGAAACATGGTATTTGACAGACCCCGAATGAAACATTAAATTGAATTGTGTTCGTGTCATTAATGTTTTCATTCAGTGTTAAGTTTTAAAGTATGAGGTATTCATCTTTCCTATATAAGAGATGTATATGTGTGAGTTTTGTCTAACGCTGTATGTAAAAAGTAGCTCTAACGATGACACATTGGTATACATAACTTATGAAGAGGAAGAGATGGTTTATCAAAAGTACTATTGTCCCTTGCATTTCTATACAAGTAATAGTATCATTGGGCCCTTTGATAGAGTAAGGTTATTTGCTAATGGTATGATTACAAGAGTAATCATATTTGATAATCTGTTCAAGATCAATAAAAATATTAAGTTTGCAAGGATGACATACACCTATCTTGAAACTGATCTGATAGCTATGAGACAAAAGAACTAACACGAGTAAATAGTTTACTCGATTGTGATATTGTATAGTACAACATCATCTGTGTAATTAGATGGTCATAATACATTCTGCCAGGTGCCTCTTATGTTTGTAGAAGTTAAAACAGTTTTAATTCTATATACCAATGTTCTAAATAGCGCGTTATAGCGGCGTTATAGCATTTTTCTCCCAAAAAAGCTATGGCGCTATGTCCAAATAGCGCCGCTATTTGGGTATAGCGCAATTTTTTTAACCCGGCCGCTATTACGCGATAAACGCTATTTAAATCATTGTTATTTACCAACATAACACAGATTCTATCGGGTCACACCGTACAGGATGTAATTGGAGAACCTTATTGATTAATTATAAATTGATTATGATTAATAATAAGATGAATATAATTAATTATACATGATATAATTAAATTATATATGTCATATAAAGATGACAAGCAAAAACAAAGATTAATTTATAGACGTGCATGACACATTGTATAAAAGTTACTTAAACAACAACCTCAAAAAATATAATTGTTCAGAATGATTATATATATTTGGTTTGGATTTTTAATGTTAATTATGGATTAATATTTTGGACTTAAAGCCCATTAGAATTAAAGCCTTAATTAAGATTAAAAACTCAAAGTCAAAGCTCAAATCAATTCAAAGCTTAATGGGTCGAGGGAAAAATGGTCATTTCACCCCTAACCGACCCTAGAGGGGCATTTCGGTCATTGTGGAACCAACCCTAATGGGTTATAAAAAGGGAAGAGGTGGAGAGAAAAAACACTAATTCACTTGTATCGTATCAGATCGATTCGGTATTCTATTTTCTCTCTTTCTCAATTTCTCTTCCAAATAGTGTTTCGGTTAGAAAAAAAAAGTTATATGTAATCCACGTATAATATTTTGTGTTATTGAATAGAGTTTATAGGATTGGTGAATAGTGTTTTTGCGAAAGTCGCGATATTTTTGTTTTTGCATATTTGTGAATCAGAATAACTGCGGGTCGTGAATAATGTTATTATGCTTTCCGTGAATAGTGTTTTTGCATAATTCTACAGTTTATGGTATTTATGGGAAAAGAAATAAACCGATCTTTGGTTAGTCTTGGTGGATAACCTATAGAGGCATCAGACGTCTGGTGCTCCGAGGCAAGTTGGTGTTCATTTCAATTGAAATTTGAAAACGAGGTATAAATGTTATATTAATTTATTTACTTGTTAAATAGATTTAATTTTTAGAAATCAATCAAGGAGTAGATCTTAAAGGATTAAAATGGTCGTATCAAGGAAAGGCTGGAAAAGGAACTTTCGGTAGTCTTTCCGACATACTTCTTTTAATCAACAACTTGAGTTAGAAGTAAATTTTTTGTTTTTACGATCTTTTCGCATCTTAAGCCTAATCAAAGAGTAGCACCAAAAACCTTTCACAAATAATGCTGAAAAAGTGCGCAAGCTTCTTAAATCCATTTATGGAATGAAGCAAGCATCACAGAATTGGAATCTTTGATTTGACAAAGAAGTCAAAAGCTTGACTTCGTCAAATGCGAAGAAGAACCTTGTGTGTACAGGAAGACTAGTGGGAGTACCATCGCTTTTCTAATCTTATATGTCGATGACGTACTCTTAAAAGGAAATGATATTCCTCTGTTGCAATTAGTCAAACCTTTATTAAAGAAAGTTTTCTCAATAAAGGATTTGGGTGAGGCTGTCTGTATACTGGGCATAAAGATCTACAGAGATAGATCGAAGATACTCATATGATTGAGTCAAAGTACAAACATTGACAAAGTGCTGAATCATTTCAGCATGTAGGATTTTAAGAAATAATTCTTGCCAATGTATCGTGGTGAACAGCTTAGCAAGACTTAGTGTTCTTTGACAACTAATGAGAAAAGCAAAATGAGTAGAGTACCATACGATTTGGCTATTGGCTCTATCATGTATGCCATGTTATGCACTCGCCCTTATGTCTCGTACGCCTTGAGTGTAACAAGTAGATATCAGGATAATCTAGGCATGGATCACTAGAATGCTGCAGAGAATATTCTTTTAAGTATTTGAGGAGAACAAAGGATATGTTTCTTGTCTACGACGTTATCACCTGATACGAGAGATCGTAATAGAGGTGATGTTAAGATTTGCAAAGTTGACACAATCAGCAACACAGCTGATCCATTCACAAAACCTCTTTCTCAAGCTATGCACTAGATGCATACAGCTTCTATGAGTCTGAGACACATAGGAGATTGGATGTGAAATTTTCTTATTGTGGGATCCGTTAATGTTTATTAGATCTCCAAATAATAATCAATACAACCAAATAAAATTGGAAACGTATTATTCATGCAATTTTTGCTATCATTTAAGCAATCGATAAATATTTATTAATATCCATACGAATCAAACTATAAAATTGACAAATAAAACACAAAAATAGAAAACAAAAATAAAATGAAAATCATACGGCCCAAACTATAAAATTGACAAAAAAAAATAGAAAAAAAAAATCATACGACCTAAAATAAAAATAAGTACTCTTAAATCTTAATTTAATAACATAAATTCAAATGAAATCTCTCATGAACAGTTTATTATTATTATTATTAGAATTAAAAAATAGAAAAATAATTTAAACTAAGCATAGTAATGATATTATTTTCAGAAGTCATATTAAGGTCTTCATTTTCATTCACCCATTCATTAATTTCAGGGGCTTGATTGTGGGTTTATGATTTGTGCTTTTCTTATGCTTCGAAATGTTCAATTTTAGAAAAATCTCATTTGCTATAACTTAACATTTTTTTGTTGTTGTTGGGACCTGTCCTTGTTGAGTGGGACTTTTGATTTGAGCATCAACTTAAAGCTTCCAAATGAAGTCTCAAAATTTAATTTTTCAAAATTGAGACCTGTCTTTGTTAAGTGGGACTTTTGATTCGAGCATCAACTTAAAAGCTTCCAAATGAAGCCTCAAAATTTAATTTTTCATCGAATTTTGAGGCTTCATTTGGAAGCTTTAAGTTGATGCTTGAATCAAAAGTCCCACTAAATAATTTTTCAAGTACAAAACTTGTTTCGAATTGAGTCTTCAAATTAGATTTAAACATGATTAGAGTATCTTGTTTAGCAAAATAAGTTTCTAAACTTTGAAAATAACATAAAGACATGTAAGAAGTTGATCAAATTTTGATTAAAACACACATTTGCTAATTTAAAATCTCAAATTTAAGGAATAAGATAGTGTTTTATGCATCAAGTAAATTTTTTTGCTAATTTGGATGTAATTCATTATCGGTCAGTAATTGATCATCAGAAGCAACACGTACCGAGTCCGAGTAGCTAGCTGAGAACCATGCAGGCATCAAGCATGTCATTATTTTCATATAAATCGCCGAAAGTTTCATCATGATCAGTCGATCGAGAACCTTGAACTTTCTGCATTAATTGTTACTGCAGCTGCAGCTAGCTATTGGAAAATTGGCATCGGCTCTTTCCCGGACATGCCGGGTGCCGCTAATTAATTAGGTCGTTTCCTAGTTCCTCTTACATCAGGAGAGCTCATATATAGTTTAGCAGGTAATTTGAATGCAGAGTCGTAATTTAGAGGAGTTCGGTCTATAAGTTTTTTGATGATGAATGTAGTTAATTAATATGAGTACATGATGACATATTAGCTAGGGATGATTTATAGGAAGGTTATAGTCTTATAGAGGAAGTTTACTAAGAAAAATAGTGGATTTTGCGTGCGATATTCCTTACATTAAATGAGGAAAATCCTAGATAGCTAGGGACTGTTTCAAACCCCGCTACCTCCTTAATTTACATCCAATTATATAATTGAGCGGTATCTCCGCGTGGCATTCGCTGTTTACCAATTTCAAATTTTAGATCCAGATTTTTTTATTTTATTTTATAAAACAGATGCAATTCCTTAAATTCTAATCAAACTTGTTAGAATTATTTTACGGGTGAGTTTTGGTCATGATTATTAATGATATAAATCAAGTCATTCTGAATTTTACCAGTAGATTTGTTGTTTCATACTAAATTATATATATTCAGACTAATTTGTTAGAGTATAGTTTAATTACTTTTTAGAGTTTCATATTATATTATTAAAATGAAATTCCAGTATATTTTTTTGTTTTAATTATGTACATGCTTTCAAATGCTTCACATGAAACAATACTATTTTATTGGTATGGAAAAAAAAAAAAAACGAATTCAATGAACTTTTCGCGATTAAATGGATGATTTTTTTTGGACTTGGCTATGGTGCTATGAGTTGCATAGAGGCCTCCCGTGCTACGGCTCATTATTTGAGTTTTTAAAATTCTAACGGTCGATCCGAATAGTTCATCTTGTTCTTCATATTAATATGTGTTTGGAGATCAAATTTTATATTTTTTGGAAATTTTTTACTACTTTTTTAGATTTATTAAAAATCATCGTTTTTCAGACAAATCTGGACCATAAAAAACAGTAATATTCAATAAATCTAAAAAAATAGTAAAATATTTCCAAAAAATGTAAAATTTGGTCTCCAAGCACATATTAATATGGAGAACAAGATGAATGGTTCGGATCGACCGTTAGGATTTGAAAATTCAAATATTGAGTTGTAGCACAGGAGGCCTCTATGCAACCCATAGCATATTAGCCAAATCCATTATATACGGATTATATATATATTCACCACTCTCTTTCTTGGGGGGGAAGAGCTTGAAGCAGTTTCGGATGAAGTGCCCTTCTTTGTTACTATTAGTGTAATAATCTAGAAGTCAATAATACAATAAATTATCATAAAGCTTTGTTCATGAATTGAATGTTTAAAATATCATTTTGTTGTCTTGAGTATTATTGAATTTATGAATCATTCCGAGTTCATGACTGGAATTGTGAAACTTCATAATACAGATGATATATATACTCTTAAAAAGTCTCTGACCGAGGTAATTAGCAGGAACACTAATTATTGCTACAAGGTTAGTGTGTGGATTAAAAGATGGTCAAGTTTTACAGACCATTGACAAGATATGTCATACACAGATATATGTTATAGGAACATGATATTAGACAGATCCTGAATGAAACATTAAATAGAATTGTGTTCGTGTCATTAATGTTTTCATTCAGTGTCTAGTTCTACAGTATAAGGTATTCATCATCCCTACTAAGAGATGTGTATGTGTAAGTGTTATCCAACACTGTCTGTAAAAAACAGTCATAACGGTAGCACTTCCGTATGTATAGCTTAGCTGAGGAAGTGATGGTTTACCAAAAGTACTATTGTCCCTCGTATTTTGTACGAGCTATAGCATCACTGGGCCCCTTGGTAAAGTTGGATTATCTGCATGCGGTATAACTACAAGAGTAATTATATTTGATAATCTGCTCAA
Organism: Carex pumila; assembly: GCA_033356055.1. Taxonomy (NCBI): domain Eukaryota; kingdom Viridiplantae; phylum Streptophyta; class Magnoliopsida; order Poales; family Cyperaceae; genus Carex; species Carex pumila. The sequence goes on along the minus strand of JARJHM010000769.1, from coordinate 141,747 downwards.
GATCAAGAAAATATTAAGTTAGCAAGGATGACACACATCTACCTTGAAACTGATCTGATAGCTATGTGACAAAAGAACTGACACAAGTAAAATTGTTTACTGGATCTTGATATTGTACAGTAGAGCATCATCTGTCTAATTGGATGGTCATGATGTATTCTGCCAGATGCCTCTCATGACTATAGAAGTTAAAACAGTTTTAACTTTATTTACCAACATAACACAGATCCTATTGGGTCACACCATATAGGAGCTATTCGGAGAATCTTACTGATTAATTATAAATTGATTATAATTAATATTAAGATGGTTATAATTAATTATACGTGATATAATTAAATTATAAATGTCATATAAAAATGACAAGCAGAAACAACGCTTAATTTATAAACGTACACGTTACGTTGTATAAAAGTTACTGAAACAACAATCGCAAGAAATATAATTGTTCAGAATAATTATACAGATATTAATTGTATTCGGGCCAAGGGCATTTGGGTCTTTTCAAATTTGTCCTTATCCGCATGACATGTCATCGATCCTATCCAGATGACACGTCATCAATCTTATCCACATAACACCTCACCCCCCTAGGTGGCATGCCTTGTCATAGGGGTATTTTGGTCTTTTCACATCATTTTAGAGGCTATAAATAGAGGGGTGCATGAAGAGATTAAAATACTAATTCACTCGTATCGTTTCGTGTCGAAACGAATCGGTATTTTCTCTCTTTCTCGGTTTCTCTCCCAAATAATGTTTCGGTTGAGAAAAGAAAGTTATACATAGTTGACGTATAATCTTGCGAGTTGTTGTGAAGTATATTGACGGGATTGATGAATAGTGTTTTCCCAAATTTTGCGGTATTTCAGTTGTGCTCATTGATGAAATTGAGCAACCAAAAATTTGTGTTTATGGGTTTTCATCTTTTTCTCTGTAAATAGTGTTTTTGCAGAATTCTACGGTTTATAGTATTTATGGCAAAAGAAATAAACCGCTCTCTGGTTAGTCCTGGTGGATAACCGATAGAGGTATCAAACGTCTAATACTCTAAGACGAGTCATTCCCATACGCCACTCTTCTCGCTCTGCTGCATTCCAATTAGAATTTGGAATCAAGGTATAAATATGTTATATTAATCTATTTAATTGGTAGGTCGATTAAAATTTTATAAATCAATCATGGAGTAGATCTGTAAAAGGATTAAATTGGGTTTTGATGCCAAAGGAATACTGAAGGTGGACCGCCTTGGAAGGTTTCCTGACATATCTTGTTTAATCCTTGGCTTAAGTTAGAAGTAAAATTTTGTTTTATGTTCTTTCCGCATCTTAAGCAAATAAATGGGTTCGAATAGTCAAAACCCCAACAGACTTAATCAATGGGTTTGAACCGTCAAAACCCAACAGTTACATCCCAGACAGATAATCTTTTTATCGTTATCCTCTCTCTTTTTGTTGTACTTTATCTCAAAGTCCAACATCCCTTGAATTAACACGTTCAGTAGTTTGTCATTCTCATTTGGTTGAGGATTGGTGTTTTGAGGATTTTGAAGGTTAGGTGAATTGGAGGAAGGTGTATTGTATTCTTTTGGTCTAGTAAGTTTCCGAGGTTGGGCATATAGAGTTGTAACTTTAGCTTTGGGTTTATAATCCTTGGTTTGTCAGACTTTTTCTTCGCAGCTCCTGAGATGTGCGAATAATACTTCTGGAGTGAAGGTTTGTACTCTTGACAGTACATCTAGTGCACTCACCATACCATCCAAGTTTTCTAAGCATGACACGTAAAAACTTTCCCACAATCTTATTGTTAGATAGTGGTTGTTCAAGTAAAATAAATTTATTTTGCATTTATAAAAGTCTGTTATAGGTATCTTCTATAGTCTCACCATTTTCTACACAAAAGATTTCAAACTTTGTTTCTAAACCAGCTAGTTTGGTTTGTTTGATTTGGTCATTACCCTTATATTTGGAAATAAGATATTCCTGCATCTCTTTTACATTTTTAGTGTTTGAGAACACAATCCATATTGATTCATGTATTGCACATATGATGGCATTCATGGCAAGGTCATCTACATTTTTGGCAAGTATAGATTCAGTGGTGATTATATTAGTGTCTTTGTCTAGCGGCTTTTCAAGAACTGTGTCGTTTTTTCAAGATTTGTAATTATCTCTCTTCTCACCATGGGCTCTCCGGCCCAGTTTGCTCCTATTCTCTCTGAGGTCCATGACGCCCTCTCCCGTCTCTCTATTGCTCTTCAACCTATTCAATTTGCTCTACAGACTGCTCCTGCGCCGCCCCAACTTAATACGCCGACTCAGTGCCTCCCCTTGTTAAACCCTCTTCTTCCTCACCCGACTTTACTTGTACAACATGGATCCGCTACGGCACACCCTATTCACTCCTTTACAAATGTTATCAGAGACTCCATCTTGTCACAACCCGTTGCTCCAAAGTTACAACGCTGCCCTCCACCTCTCCGTCTTCATGCTCTGGAGACTAAATTGACATCTAACAAGAATCTTGCTCCCATTCGGCCTGTCAATTGCACTTCACATAAGGTCTCCCAACTTCGCTCCCTATCCAAGAAAGGGATTCTGACATGCTACTGATGTGGATCAGCAGGCCATTCAACCCTAGACTGTTGAAATTCTTTGGTTTGTTTCTCATGCAATAAGGTTGGTCATCGCTCTCATGAGTGCCATGCTCCGAAAAATCAACCTTCAGCTTTACCTCCTTCTCCTATAAATATCCCCTCTCTAGTACCTCTGCCCCTTCCAACACCCCCTGACTCTTCTCCTCCTCCTATAAATATCCCCTCTGTAGTACCTCCGCCCCTTCCAACACCCCCTGACTCTTCTCCTCCTCCTAATCTCCAGCCCCTTCCTCACTCCTCCCTACCTTCTCCCTCCATCCTTTCTACAATGCCTCCGCCTCTGACTTCGGCACAACTTACTGAGGCTTTTACCTTGCCCCCGATGTGATACTGTGCCACCCCTGCTACTTCACAGTTCCATCACTCTCTCTGCCAAGGCCTTGTTCTAAAAGATGTCCATCAGCTCGGTCCTCTCTTTATTCAAGCTCATCTCCAGCGAGCGTTTCCTTCCCCTCCTAACATCGAATGGCATAATGAGGTTGTTCATGCAGGTTGGCTGATCTTAGGCGATGTTTCCCGAGCACAATCATGCTAGTGTGCTCAGCTGATCGTGGATGATGCCATTGTGGCTGCTCCAGCCCCCCTAGCTGTCATTCCTGTTCAAGTTGCTCTTCCACCTCGTACTGATGATGGTCCAAAGCATAGCCTACGTCTCAAATTGAAGGGTGCTGATGGTAAGTCTACCAAAGGTGGAAAATCAAGCTCCTCCTCAGGTAATGTTGTTCTTCATAATTTTCCTTACATTACTCTTTCTGATCATGAAATAATTGCTCTTTATGAGGTTAGTGGATTTTGTTTAGGAGCCTCTGATGAGGAAAAACTTAAAGTAGTTCATCATATGAAATCTATCTCTCACTCTAGATTTACTTCTACATGTTCTGACTTAATTAATTCTCGCCCTTCTGATCCTACTTACCCAGCTATTGAACTAGGCAGTACTATTTTATCAATTCCTCCGGACACCCCTCTTGTCTCTTATGATTAGTATGCTTAGTTGGAATGCAAGAGGATTAGGCAATCCTGATAAATGTAGGGCACTTAAGGACTTGTTACAGAATCACAAAATTGATATTGTAGGTATTCAAGAGACTAAAAAAGACACTTTTCACAACAAATCCCTGCAAGCTCTTAGTTCTTCTATATCTTTTTAGCTTCATAAAAGCTCTATAGGACCTTCTGGTGGTATTCTTTTAGGTGTTGATGAATCCAAATTCTGGATTTTAGATACCTAGATCAACACCTTTTTAATTACTGTACACCTTAAAAATAAAAATGAACCTTTTGATTGGCTCTTCATTGTAGTTTATGGTCCAATATTAGCCAATCAAAGATCTGATTTTCTCAATGAACTTAGATAAATTTCTCTTTTAGGACCTACTTCCTGGCTCCTTTGTGGAGATTTTAATCTCATTAGATCTAGAGCCGAAAAACAGGGCCCCTCCTTTAATTCTACTCTTAGTAATAGATTTAATTCTTTAATTTCTGACCTTGAATTAATCGAATTGTCTCTTTTAGATAGAAAATTTACTTGGGCAAGGTCAACTGGCTCACAATCTAAAGCACTACTTGATAGATTTTTTTGTACCTCTACTTGGTTTTCACATTATCCTAATTCAGTTGTTACTTCACTCCCTAGAGCATTTTCTGATCACAACCCAATTGTGCTGAAAACTTCTTCCCTCACTTCTTCCACTTGTAAAACTGTTAGATTTGAAAGCATTTGGTTATCACAAGAAGGATTCTCTGACCATGTGATTCAATGGTGGAATTCTTTTATTCTTACTTCTGATTTAGGTAACTCATGGAAGTTCAAATTACAATTTTTTAGGAAAAAGCTAAGGGGGATGGAATGCTAATCTCCAAGGAGAAAAATGAAGAAACAAACAATCCTTACTTTCTCAAATAAACTACTATGAAAATTTGCATGATTCCAATTCGTTGACCCATTCTGATTATATCTCATGGAAAGACTGTCAAACAAAGCTCCATCACCTCTATCATGAGGAAGAATTGTATTGGCAACAACGATCCAAATTGAAATGGTTTTTAGAAGGAGACCGTAATACTAAATTCTTTCACATCTCAGCCTCTCACAGAAAAAAGTAAAATACTATCCTATCTCTTGAAATTGATGGTATCCCTATCTATGACCCTTACACTTTAAAACAACACATTACCTCATACTACAAAGACCTTCTTGGTACAGCTTACCCAAACTCCTATCCCTATAGCAAGGTCTATGGAGCTCAGCTGAACAACATCTCTAATACAAAACCTTAGTTTAGAAGCACCATTTACTTTGCCAGAAATTAGAAAAACTTTATTCTCTTGCAACCTAAACAAAGCCCTAGTCCCAGATGGTTTTTCCTTCCTCTTTTATCAGTCTTTTTGGGATCTTGTTGCATCTGACATTTTCTTATTATTCCAATCTTTTTACAATAGAACTTTAGATATCTCTAAACTAAATTAAGCTTCTATTTGTTTGATTCCCAAGAAATCAGATGCTATTACCATTAAAAACTATCGACCTAGTAGCCTTATTAATTGTAGCTTCATATTAATCACTAAACTCCTTACAGATAGATTAGCTTTAGTGATGGACCCTCTTATTGACGATTCCCAATCTGCTTATATTAAAGGTAGATTGATTGGTGATAATATTATTTGTGCTCATGAGGTGCTCCATCAAGTTAGAATTTCTAAACAGAAAGGTATCTTGCTCAAATTAGATTTTAAGAAAGCCTTTGACAATGTCAATTGGGATTTTCTTTTAGAAGTATTAGCAGCTAGAGGTTTTGGCTCTCTTTTCATAGAATGGATTCATGACATCCTTAATGGTGGCAGAACATGTATCTCTTTTAATGGAGAACAAGGTTCTTATTTTCCTTGTAAAAGAGGTTTAAGGCAGGGTGACCCTATGTAACCCTTCCTTTTTGATTTGGTGGCTGATGTCCTTAACAAAATTCTTAGTAAAGCTCAAGCTGCAGGTAAAATTCAGGGTCTAGGTACTTTTAATGGTGTTGATAAAGTTTTAAACTTACACTTTGCCGATGATACCTTATTATTCCTTGAGGCTAATCCTTATATGATTGAAAATTTGAAATATCTTTTATTAGGCTTCGAGTCCTTATCTGGTCTGAAAATAAATTTGGACAAAAATGTACTCATTGGTCTCAATATCTCTCCTCCCCTTGCTATCTCTGTATCTCAACAACTAGGTTGCTCTTTATCCTCTCTTCCTATTACTTATTTAGGAGTTCTTTTGCATTGGAAGAAATTGATTGTTTCAGATTGGGACCCACTTATTGTTAAAATTGAAAAGAAATTACAAACCTGGAAAGGTAACCTACTTTCTTTAGGAGGTAGAGTTACCCTTCTAAATTCTGTCCTCTCTGCTGTGCCTTTATACTGGCTTTCTATTTACAAAATTCCAGTTGCTGTTCAAAATAAAATTGATCAAATTAGAAGACGATTTCTTTGGTGTGGTTCATTTGCAACCAAAAAATATCACCTTATCTCTTGGGACTTTGTCTGCTCCGGTAAAGATCAAGGGGGCTTAGGACTTTTAGATTTACATAAAATGAATATTTCTCTTCTATCCAAATGGTGGTATAGATTTAAGGATCCTACTATTACTGGTAAATGGAAATCTATCTTAATTGCCAAATATGGCCATTTTGGGTTAGATACATCCAGCGCCTCTTCCTTTTGGATTGGCATTCTAGCTTTCATCGATATTTATAATACCGGTATTAATAGAATAATTGGCAATGGTAGTGATACTTCATTTTGGCTTGATAGAAGGCATGGTGAATGTGCTTTATATTGTTTATACCCTAATTTGTTCAAAGTTGTTGCTAATCCAACTATTACTGTTGCCTTGGCCTTTGCTACTAACTCTCTCGATTTACATTTTAATAGGCAACTCACTGGTCTTTCTCTATCTGAATGGCATAGTTTACAAACTAATTTTAGTACCATCCCTATACTTGCACATAACCCAGATCTTATTACTTGGAGATAGACTAACTCAGGCCTCTTTACTGTACATTCTCTTTATCTCTGGTTAGGTTTTGGGGGTATCCCAAGTAAACTTTATGATTCTGTTTGGAAATCTAATATACCCCTCAAAATTAAAATTTTTATTTGGCTACTTAGACAAGATAGAGTTTTAACTAAATGCAACTTAATTACCAAGGGGTGGCAAGGAGACATTTCTTGCCCTTTCTGTGGTTTACTAGAATCCAGTAATCATTTGTTCGTCACCTGTTCTTTTATATCTTCTATTTGGTCATGGATTGCTACTCATAATGACTTTGTATTTAATTGTGATACATTAGAAGATTTATGGCTTATTGATGCTTGCATCCCTCTAAAAGATTCATTACTTGTAGAACTTGTAAAAGCTGCTACCCTTTGGGTTGTTTGGTTGACAAGGAACAAAATTTGTTTTAACGGTTCATTTATTCCATCTCTTGCGAGTATAGGAACTGCTATTATTGCTCTTGTCTCTTATTGGTGTAAAGTTAAACACGATAATACTTTTTTTAAACTAACTTTAATTCTACCTATGGATATTTTCTTTTTGGCTCAAATGGACAGTGCACTTTACCTGTCCACTATAAGTACCCCGGAAAGGGGAAGCTTCCAGCAGGCATCCGAGGGAGAGCCAGAACTTGGAGAAGAATTTGATTTGTCTGCCTATTTTAGAGATTTAGATGATATTGCATTTCTTGATGGTGCTACCATACCAATCTCCTCTGATTCTGACTCTTCTGGCTCTGCATTGGTTACTTCTGATCATTGGGATTATCCTAATTGTAATAATTGATACTGTACTTTGTTATGTTGTGTGTTTTGTCTTGCTCCCTATTAGTCAGGATTTCCTAATATGTTACTTTCTTACTTGCTGATTAGGTACCTACGATGATCTCTTAGATCTCTTATGGGCATGTTCTATTTTTCATTATATTTTGTATCCAATGGATTTATTCATTGCTTTTGTAAGAACTAATATTTGTTTCAGCTAATGAAACAGGCAGGTCACTCCCACTTTATTCAAAAAAAAAAATATTGGTGTCTTTGTTATAAGCCGGTGTAAAACCACTTTCTACGGCTTCCCATACTTCAATCATTTCATGTTAGTCATAACCATTTTTCAATAACTAAAGTTTTTGGTAGATGGTGTTAACATGGGAGGTTCTCTAACAAATTTTGGTGTATGAAGTGTCATATCTATGATCTAATATAATAATCAAATTACCACTTCTTGGTCCCAAAGGCACCTAAAGGGGAATAAATAGAGCCTTTTTTAAAATTTTAATCTAAGTTATAAAGTTCGAGTATGTCCTAAAGTTATTATTGGCGAAAACTTATAATAACTTTGTCCTAAACTAAAAATATAAAATAAATGAAGTAAAGAGTAGAGTTTCGAGACACTTGACACAAGAGTTGTTTACAGAGTTCGGCACTAACGCCTATGTCCCGGGGCCCGCGACCTTCGAGATGACGTACCTTTCTTTATCCAATGAGAAATGATTACAAAGTGGAACCGATGAGCCCTTACAATCTTCTAAGAAGTCACACAGCCCGAACAAGGAGCACTAAAAGCTCAAGAAAGACAATTTGATTTGCGAGGACTCAAGAATTATTGGGTGAGTACAAAGGCTCGAAGTAGTAAATGGTTTGATCACGCAGGATTACTCTAGGAGTTGTTTAATTGATTGAATAAGCTTGAGATTGATTGTGAGTATTGAAGTTTAAGCACACAAACAACAATGTCTTTCTCTAGATCTGTAAATACGAAATATTGAAGTTAGGGGTGGCTAGAGTGTCAATACAAACCTTGGTATAGCTTCCATTTATAGAGAGCTATCAAAAATGAAGTAAGTGGTGCTGACTGTTGCAACGGTACATGGACCGTTACAATGGTAGGGTAGTATAAACATGTTTAGATATGCAACGGTCAAGGACCGTTGTAATGGTCTCCACAACGGGAGTCTTTGTCTTAACTTCTGACTGGAGTCGCTTGATTTCGATTTAATTCGTCGTAGTCATTTCTGAGAATTTATTTATTATGTTGCAACGGTTCCTGGGCCATTACAACGGTAAGCCTCACTTAGTTCAATCTCAAGCTTATTTTACCAATTTTATCATGTACATATCTCAAGAAGGAAAATTATAATATGCAATTATGTATGTTTTGCAAATCTTGTCAAACGAGTAAGTCGAGGGCTCCAAAAGCCAACAGGTATATCAAAATCATGATAGTAAGTGATGTTGAATTGAGAGGCATGGTCACACCGATAAAGGCCAACGGTGATTTTATTATAGAAGTTTATGTCAAGAGAGTTCGAGAGAGTCGGGGATTGGAAGTTTGACCAAAATTCGATTGCGCCCAATTTTGACTAGTTTACTAAGTAATAAATGCAATGCAGAGGCCATAAATGCAGCAAATGCAGTAGAAAATGAGTGAGTTATGGCAGAGGTAACTGTGTCATGAGAATCACGGCGAAACACAGCTATAGGTCGTGAAAGTGCATATGAAATGTTTGCAGAGGCAATTAAAAAGACAATTTGACATAGAAAGAGAGGTGATTGTGATACAAGGAGAGCCATTTGGTAGCTAACTAAGGTGGTCAACTAGAAGCCAAGCATGAGCTTCTGATATACCATCTTTTGAAAATAATTTTAGGCATAGTAAAAATTAAGTTGTATATAAGTTGTGAACTTATTTAATTAGATGCATATTTGAAAACTATTTTTATTTGAAATTTGTGTGAACTTTATTTGTGTGGTTTGAGTTACTTTACGTTAGAGCTACTAATGATTAAGGTTCGGGTCAAACTCGGCTCGACTCAATGAGAGAAGCAAAATGATTAGACTCTAACTTGGCTCACTTTTAATAGCAAAAAACTCAATTCGGCTCAGCTCATGTAAGTACTTAGCTCGACTCGGCTCAGCTCATGTAAGCACTTGGCTTGACTCGGTTCATGAGCTTGCGAGTTGGCTTATATTACATGTTGAAAAAATGATCATTTAACTATTTTAAATAAATGATTGAAGTGGAATAGAGATTTTTTTATGACTTTAAATTACATGTTGAATAATTTTAATTATTTTTTAAAGAAATGATCCAAAAAAATTTAAAAAAACAATAATTTCTTTAAAATAATTTCAAATTGCCAGCTTATATTACATGTTGAAAAACATTTAAATTTGATAAGGAAAATTTTGAAATCTGAAAAATTTTGAAATTTGGAAAAAGTTCAAATTCCAAATTTTTTCAAATTTCAAATTTTTTCATATTTCAAATTTTTCAGATTCCAATTTTTTTTCAGATTTTAAATTTTTTCATATTTCAAATTTTTTCAGATTTCAAATTTTTCACATTTCAAAAATTTTCAGATTTCTAAATTTTCAGATATCAAAATTTTTCAGATTTCAAATTATTTCAGATTTCAAATTTTTCAGATTCCAAATTTTTTCAGATTTCAAATTTTTTCAGATTTCAAAATTTTCACATTTCAAATTTTTCACATTTTAATTTTTTTTCAGCTTTCAAATTTTTTCAGATTTCAAATTTTTTAGATTTCAAAATTTTTAGATTTCAAATTTTTTTCAGATTTCAAATTTTTTCAGATTTCAAATTTTTTTTTAGATTTCAAATTTTTTCAGATTTCAAATTTTTTTCGAATTTCAAATTTTTCAGATTTCAAATTTTTTCAGATTTCAAATTTTTTCATATTTCAAAATTTTTCATATTTCAAAATTTTTCAGATTTCAATTTTCTTTCATATTTCAAATTTTTTTCATATTTCAATTTTTTTTCAGATTTCAAATTTTTCAGATTTCAAAATTTTTCAGATTTCAAATTTTTTTCAGATTTCAAATTTTTCATATTTCAAATTTTTTAGATTTCAAAATTTTTCATATTTCAAATTTTTCAGATTTCAAAATTTTTCAGATTTCAATTTTTTTCAGATTTCAAATTTTTTTTTATTTCAAATTTTTTCAGATTTAAATTTTTTTTCAGATTTAAAATTGTTCAGATTTAAAAATTTTTCAGATTTCAAAATTTTTCAAATTTCATATGTCAATTTTTTCTCATATTTGAAATTTTTTTCATATTTCAAATTTTTCAGATTTCAAAATTTTTCAGATTTCAAATTTTTCATATTTCAAATTTTTCAGATTTCAAAATTTTTCAGATTTCAACTTTGTATATATTTCAAAATTTTCGAATTTCAAATTTGTTCAAATTTCAAAGTTTCTTTAAGAAATAATTAAAAAATTTGAAAATATAATTTAAAGTCACAAGAATATCTCTATCCCACTTGAATCATTTATTTAAAATAATTAAATGATAATTTTTGTAACATGTAATATGAGCCGACTCACGAGCTCGCAAGTCGAGCTGAATTGAATCAAGTATTTACATGAATCGAGCCGAACTTTTCTCTTTCAAAAGTAAGTCGAGTCGAGTTAGGACATTTTTTTAGTTTTGAATCCAATCCGTTATGAAATATTGAGCCGCTTAGCTCATTGATTCGTGAGCTGACTTGACTCATTAGCAGCCCTACTTTATGTTGCCTAAGTTATGAAAAAGTTAAATGTCAGTTTTTATAATTTTATTGATTTTTCTATAAATATCTTTTTTGTCTCAGAAAATCATCCTCGTTCTCTCTCTTTTGTGAATTTGAGTTATAAGAGGTAGGAGAGAGAGATGAGTACTTATTGGATCTAAAACAACAAATAATAATAATAATAATAATAATAATAAAAGTGGAAATAATAATAATGAAGTAAATCGGTTATTTAATAGCCGGTTGAGAAAAAAAAGATGACCAGCTATTAAATTATTTTTTGAGAAAGAAAAGAGTCCGGCTATTAAATGACCGGTTTGATTATTTTTAAAAATAAAAATACTCAGAAAACAGAAAACATAGGTATAATTATTAAATTTTTTTAAATTGAATATTAATAAAAATGTCAATAATTTAAGAAAAATTTCTGCATGTACACGGAAAAATAAAGCTACAAAATAAAACAAATTACTTAATTTGATACAATCATTTAAGTAAACATAACGAAATTTATTTAATTATAGAACGACCATTTATTATTACAAGCTATGCATATACCTCTCGAATATATATATATATATATATAGCTGCATATATGAAAGCACTCAAACACACGTACAGAACCAGCCCAAAATAAGGATAAACCAAAAATTAAACATCATGTAACATTAGAACGATTTTATGCGAGGAACTCAGCCGGAAATGTCAATAGCTTTCACTTGAGCCTTCTTCACTTCCTCCTTAGGCACAGTAACCGTAAGCACGCCATTTTCCATGGTTGCCTTGACCTGATCGATCTTGGCATTTTCAGGCAGCCTGAACTGTCTCATGAATTGGCCACTGCTCCGTTCCACTCGATGCCACTTGTCGTTCTTTTCCTCCTTCTCCCTGCTGCGCTCTCCGCTGATCTTCAGCACCTGGCCTTCCTCCACCTCAACCTTCACCTCCTCCTTCTTGACCCCGGGAAGGTCAGCCTTGAAGACATGCGCCTCCGGAGTCTCCTTCCAGTCAATACGTGCATTGACGAAAGCACCGGTGTGGGACGTGCTAAGCACTGGAAGTATTTGTTCAGTGGTTGATCGATCGTTTTATGTCACTCTTTAATTTGATGGTGGTAATTAATTAATGTGTATTTATAGGGGAAGGGAAATAAGAAGATGTATCTTTCAGGGTCAGGTCAATCATGCATGCTAGCTCTGGAATGCTCCTACTCCTGAAAGAAAGAAAAGTAACGAGTCTAGAGTTGTCCGGCTGTGACCACTAATCAAGGCATTCTTTGCTTCTCTAGAACCTGCTCAAATAATGATCTGCTAACTTTTTTCATTTTCTAAAAGTGCTCAACAGGTTTCGAGTTTTTCTTTTCTTTTTAAGATAGAGATTAATATTATATTTTTATTTCAAATATTAACTTGTGGTTTTATTGTCTTCAGTTTTGAGTTTTTTAATTAATCATTTTTATTTGTAGTTTCCAAAGAAGATGTTACTCTATTATTTTTCAGATTACAGAGCTCATTGACTTGCCTTTGTTTTTTTTTAGAAAGAAAACTTGTTGCTATTGTAACAGATACATATTTTATTTTCGTAATGCTCATATGGGAGTATTTTTTTTTGTTTCATAATATCTAGTTTTCAAAAATATTCAAGAGTATGATATTTTTATTTCTGACATCGGAAAATTTTATTAATATATATATATATATATATATATATAGAGGTAGGCTAATATACAATCAATTGTTCCTGAGATTCCGTACAACTAAGTCATTTTCCATTTTTAAAGTCCAAATGATCGATCCAAACCGTTCATCTTGTTCTCCATATTAATATGTGCTTGGAGACCAAATTTTATATTTTTCTGAATATTTTTACTATTTATTAAGCCACTTTGAAAATCGCAGATTCAACGGTGGCTTAACAAAACAGTAAAACTAGAAGCTACCGTTGAATCAGCGATTTTCAAAGTGGCTTAATAAATAGTAAAAATATTCAGAAAAATATAAAATTTGGTCTCCAAGCACATATTAATATGGAGAACAAGATGAACGGTTTGGATTGATCATTTGGACTTTAAAAATCAGAAAATGACTTGGTTGTACGGAACCTCAAGAACAATCGATTGTATATTAGCCTACCTCTATATATATATATATATATGATGAGGGATCAAGTTACAATAATGTTTGAGTTATAACAAATTATCACAACTATTTTCTATATTTTCAAAGTCCAAATTGTCGATTCAAACCGTTCAACATAATCTCCACAATAAAATGTGCTTCCAGATCAAATTTAACTATGTTTTTGATTTTTTTTTACTATTTATTAAGACGGGTACAAAATTCAATGGTCTGAATTTGACTAGTTTTTGTACTCATCTTAATAAATAGTTTAAAAAATTTCAAAAAAATGTAAAATTTGGCCTCCAAGTACATTTTATTATAGATATCACATCTAACGGTTTAGATTGACAATTTAGACTGTGAAAATATAGAAAATAGTTATGATAACTTGTTGTAACTCAAAAATTATTATAACTTGATCCCTCCTCTCTCTATATTTATATGTGTGTTCTCTCTATATTTATATGTGTGTGTGTGTGTTAAGGCGTATTTAATTATTTTTCTTTATAATTCAAGAGTAATTAAATGTGATTCTCACTAATTTTATATCTTGATTTAATGCAAATGTTGTATGCAATTTGCTTTATATTGTTAAACGAACATTCAACTACCAAAGAATAAAATAATGACACATTGAAAAAGGAAGAATAAACTTCATAACAGTCAGATTTAACTATAAATGTCTATACTTCAACAAAAAAATTGCAAGTGGAATAAAAATTACAAGTGTTTTTGTCAGATTATTTACCTGGCATTGGAAAAGGAAGAATAAAACAAAACAATGCAAATGAATTTAAAAAAAAAACTACCGCATACATTCTTGCTAAATCACCATGACGGGCTAACATAGCAAAAATTTACACATATTTACGATTACAATTATTGCTTCAAAATAATAAGACCCACGACACAGACCTCAAGAACAGACCCTATATCCTCTTCAAAAGCTACGAGAGATCTTATACATTGAAAAGAAAAGAATTAACCAAATAAACCTCTAAGCGGGACTTCGGATCCTCCCCGGTACCGTAAAAGGGAATCTTTCAGACTAGTGGATCCGGACCGTTCTTTTAAATATGCACAAATAATACTGCCCCCCTGCGCCATCTCCGAACATGCACCGTTTTTTAGTTAATCTGAGCAATGAAGTAGTGAGCCCCACCTTACACAATACTTGAGAGGATACGCATTCCTCTAAGCAGTATATCTTGAAATAAACAGGCTTGCCACAGTAAAAACTATATACATCCCAACAAGAGAATAGCCCCAAATTCGAGGCACTCGAAACCGGCTCCACATAATCACTAGCAGTGAAACCATCAAACTCAACAGGAGAAACACAAATGCAAACACAATATTAGTATTAAACTGTAGTTTATAAGCATTGGGATAAACCCTAGCTGACTGTACCACCAGGCCAGTACCTAGACCAACCAGCATGTTGAACATGGGCCCCGCAAAACAGCCAGCTATGGCAACTTTAGGCTGGCCTGCCTTGGCTAGTGCCACATCAGCGACTAGGTCTCCAACTGAATTTCCCCATGCTAAGACGGTTAAGCCAAGTATAGTTGGAGGGAGATCCATAATAGTACCTAATTATATTAACGAATTTTGAGTTAAAAAAGCAAAAGAAATGAAATACGAAATGGAATGTGAATATCCTTTTCAATGAGGTTTTAATTTCAAGTGTAATGGGTTGCTCAATGTACTACTGGTATAGGACATCTACCATTCTACTAAAAACACTAACTATAGGTACATAGTCCGGTACTCGGATAATACTAGAGCAGTATGAGGATCAAACCTAATAGGAAACGGGGCTTGTACTGTTGTACATTTGGCACTAACCAATAAACACCAGTACAATGACACTACTGACTCCCAACATGCAGTTCAATACTTGCCTGGAATATTATTATTGGGGCCACAATATAACAGCACTGACAAGTTTAGTATTGGCTATTCCATGATAGCAAGGAACAACATGAAATCCGATTAAGAGTCAAACCAAAGCACAAATTTGACAGAAAAAAGAAAAAAAAAAAATTGGTTTAGCATCCATGCTGTACTTCAACATATAGTGCACTGGACAAAACATATTTACAATGTACAACTCTTAACCATACCTATTGCTGCAAGACAATTCAAGAGCTCTCCAGCCACTGTAGAGATCCAAAACACACTCATCACAAATGAAATTATGGTCACAACTACACACTCTTTCTTAATTTCGGACGAACTCCTCTCAAAGAGGTAATGAGATATCCCCATAAAGAAGCTAATTAAAAGGATAATGCACCAGAAGGGGAAACGGGTTTGTGGAAGGAAGAACACAATGTGTGTGTTTAGTGGAATAACAGAGCTTAGAGAGTATGCAATGAGAATAGGGCACAGAGTTATGTTTGCTGAGGCGTAGAAATTTTTCTGTCCAGATGGTATTGTTAGTTTCAGAATCATGACTGCAGGTAAGTCAAACATCCGTGTCACCTGAAGAAGAAAAGAAAACAAATATTAGAATTACAACATTTCATGTATACAGAATTGACTCCTAAATTGAATTAAAGAAAGGAAGTCTAATGAGTTTTAACAGGTTAACGATATGATCTTGTCCACTTGTTTTTTAGGCTTCGTACACCTGCCACCTTTTTAATCCTCAATTCTGAGGAGAATTTGAGGCCAAACATGGTCAAGCAAGGCTAATTGAGGTACAATTACCTTACAACATTTTATCAAAAAAAAAAAATTACCTTACAACAATAACAACAAACAACCAAGCTTTTAGTCCCAACAAGTTGAGCCACAATTACCTTATTTGGGTATAATTGAGCTGAAATTGTGGCTGGTTGAGGTTAACTTAAATTATCTCAGGTACCATACTAGCTACATTATGGATGAGTCAGGTACATACCATTCACATACCTTGCTGAGAAGCCCACCATTACTGAACTCGTGCTTCCCATCTTGAAAATCTTTCAAGACCTCTTCTCTCTGAACATTCCCCATCTCTAACTCAACCTCTCTCTCTCTCTTCTCCTCCACTGAAAAATAATCCATGTAAAAGACAAACCCAACAAAGAATAGGTAGAACACAACAAACCCAACAGCCTGCCAGAGGTATATCTCAGCACTTAGATACACATAAAACAGTGCTGAGGCAGCAACCAGGTAGAAGAACACATCTCTGATAAATGAGGCTGGTTCAACAGAGAAAGGAGCTGCTTGGATTGCCACAGCACCTACAACGAAGGCAGAAACAAAAGCACCAGCTGAGAGAATTGCTGCTAGGCCTGGTAAAGAAGATGATACAAATTAAATTAGAAACAAGAAAACAAAGGAAAACTAGGTACAAAATTACATAAGAGATTTTTTCAACAATCTCCCACATATTCCAGTCTCTCCAAATAATGGAATTTACATAATTGGAGATATTACAAAACAGTTGTTAGTCTTATTAAACCTTATTATTACCATTGAATTTAAAGAAAAGAAAAAATGCTGCGTAGGGGGGTAACTAACAGGAGGGGCCAAATTTAGTACCCTGTTGCAATAATTAAAAAGGTAACTATCTTTCTTGAAAATATAGATATAAGAGCCACTTGTGCAACTTCAAAATTAAAGTGTCAAAAACTGTGTAGGGTTCCTGCCCTACATAATCCTTTCTTTGCATGTTTAATACTAAACTATCTCCTACATGATTTGTGGAGTGCAGCCTTATTAGTGAAACTGAGGGTTGATGGAGGCAGAAAACAGACTTAACCAGATTATAAACTCCCCTGTCTAGATAAAAAATAAATAAATAAATACATTTCTTCTTTTACTTGCTGCTTGTTTATACCCGTAACAGTCAAACGCAGTACCAGATCAAAACAATGATTTTTATTTCTTTAATGCTGCCAACTTTTGAAAAAGTTAGGTGTTAGTCAAATCACAATCCAATAACCACAATTGGATTTCTACCAAACCGACATAAGAGTAGAACTAGAGTGTTATTAAGTTCATCAAGTTTCTTGATAAACTCAAGTCTAAAACTCATCGAATCTGCTTTAAATGATGAATCCGAACTGTTAAAACATACCTACTTTACGAGCAATACTTATACATATAAAAAAAATTTAATTTTGAAATTAATTTTGCATAGAGTCAAGTGGTCAAAATACGTTAAAAAAATAAATGCATTAAAATTAATTTATTAACATTTTTAATTTTGACCGCTTAACTTTAAATTAAATTAATTCGAATGTTTAAAATTTTCAAAGTAGGCGGATTTCAACGGTTCAGCTTCGTCATTTAAAACTGATTTGATGGATTTTAGACTTGAGTAAACCAATGGGCTTGGTCAACTTAATAACATAAACTTCACAAATGTGAAATGTCTAAAGTGACCACCTGTACGAGGTAGACCGCTACGAAGAGCAGCAGCCGAAGAGAAAGCGTCAGGCGCGCCATTGCCAAGAGCCAGGAGCGTGACACCAGCCATGGAAGGGGACAGCCTAAGCCGATCGACTAATTGTGAGACAGCCGGAGAGAAATGGCGACCAGCGGCCAACGCGAGAAATCGGAAGTACAGTAACAGCAGTAGCGCGAGAAATGGGAGCGACAGGCGAGGGTTTCCCCCAAATAGGCACGAATGGATGGTGCGGTAGTCGATCGGAATGGAGGGGCATGATCGCGGGGATTGGAGGAGGAAGCGAGCGGGAAAATGAGAGGAGGGTGGGGGTGCGTTGCGAAGGGGGTCACCTGGAGGGGAGATGAGGAGAAAGAGGGGATATAAAAAGAGAAGGAAGGAAAGGAGCAAAGGTTTTTGGAGAAGGGAATGGCATGGTGCCATTAAGGCATTAACAGAGACGAAAGAGATCGCTATATTGCGCGTACGGGGTATTAATGGAATGGAATCGGAGAGGTGGTGAGTGGTTAGTGGTTAGGAGGGATTGATGGATGGAGCACTGGCCACTGAGCAGGAAAGAAGAGTGTGAAGGTCCAAAGGACAGAAGTTCATTTCACCTGAGATCTGGACCGTCAGATTTGTTTGGGAATTGGGCACGACCGCACGAGTATTTAAGGGGCCGCGTGCATACTCATTGGACAGTGCTTCCGCAAAACTGTATCGTCTATCTACAGTCTAGACTAGAATATTGGCTCCTGACAGATGGGGACCCGAGATGCTCTCGCCTGTCGAGTGTCAGACGCACTAGTCACTAATTACTTTCATTGATATCGCCAGTGTAATAAAACATGTACGTATTAATCCGCATAGAAATCTCTATACTAGCACTATGATACTATTGACCATTTATTCTTGACTTGTACACTAGCACAACAGGTATAGTTTTGGCTTAATAAAAATCAAGATTACATGCAACAATGGTATATTTTAGGTAACATCATAAATTTTGCATTATCTATGTTTACCATCTAAAGACAAGGTTTCCTCTTAGTTGTCAGTGTGATGTGTTGGACCATATGGAAACATAGAAATAAGAGATGTTTTGACCATTGCCAGGTAAAAATAGCTAGATCCGTTATTTTTCTAATCAAATTTTTACTGTGTTATTGGGCAGGAAATACCTCCACGGCAGTACAAAGGGAAGTGGATGCTTGGATGCCACTTATGGAGGATGCAATACCTTTAGCTCAGTTCATGCCGTTGGAGATGATGGTGTACCAGCCACTTGAGCATACCCCACCGATATGAAGCCCCTACACCACTCAATTTTGAACCTAACTCTCCTTAGCCCCTTAAAGTGCGGCTTAGTCATAGCTAATCTAGCTTACTTTTGGTCAATAGACTCCTCTTTAGTTTGATATTTGACTTGCTTGTTATGTTTTTTATGTTGTTGTTGGCATGTATCTTTTATGTTTTGTTTTGCTGGTATATTGCATGGATTGGAGTATATCTGTTGGGTACTTCGATATTAAACTGGTAATGTAAGTTATTTCCAATTCAATGGAATGGGCCTTTGGCCTTTTAAAAAAAAAAAAAAAAAAAAAGAAATCTCTATACTGTCAACACATTCGGTTGTATATTATTGCTATATATTTAGCTACATATTATCGCATATTACCGCATATTATATATAGCCGCATATTGCTGCATACTTATTTATATATATATATAAATTCTCATTTTAAAATCAGTATACATATGTCCACATAAAAATTTATATAAGCGGGGACGTTCTACATACTGTATAGAAACCGCATTTAATAATATTGAATATGGAGTACACTTTCGTGAAATGTTGAAAAATAAAATAAACGTTGTAATTTATAACGTCTAGAATATTGTAGTTTGATGTTATAAATCATAACGTCCAATTAATCTAATCATTAATGATCACTAATTAATCAAAATAAATGCATCTGGGCATTGTGGTCTATGAAATCCAGCTACAGTGTGTTTTTTTTTTTCCTATGATTTGTTGTAACAAAAAAAAAAAAACCATTGTAGCTGGACTTCGTAGATCATAACGTCTAGCTACGGTGTTTTTTGTTAATTAGAAATCATTAGTGATACGGGTAACTCCAGAAAAGTAGACCGTATGCTCGAAGAGAGTTTCAGATTGAACTCGTCCTGCTTAAGATCGCAGGCTGAGACGAAACTAGATATCGGGGTTAATTGAGATCTCGTAGAAATCAAACTTTGACCTTTTATATGATATCTCTTAGCGTAAGCTTGAATTGCTTGAGTGTAGAATTGCTGGAGTGTTGTCCACTTTTTCTGTTGAAGGAAAGATTTTATATAGTCTGATTCTTTTCTTATAAATGGCGTCATGCATGCTGAGCAGTTTAGAGGAGATCGTGGGATCATGAGATACAATTTATGAGCGATTATGTCTCCTAATAAACTTTTCATAGATTTACGAGGCCTTGTGAGCTCATAATTCGGATCGGATCATAAACTTTTTATTACAAAACTGAGTTTATGAACCTTCTGTTTTGTTTTGTTTTAATATTTGGATATTGATGCAAGCTTCAGCAGACTTAATGTAACCTTTGTTCTTAATGGGAAAGCCAAAAAAAATTGGTGCTTTTGGCAATTTTTGTTGGAAAAGTATTTTTTCCAAATGCAATATAATTACATTAATTCGTTTGAGTTGATCCTTGCGAGTTCGTATCTTCCGGGGCCGAGGTACTGGAAAGGCATAACAGCATCTTTAATCCAGTAATTAAAATTAATTATTAAATAATTATTATGAAAATTTCAAAAATTAAACATTTCACTTCTACATTAGTACAATCAATCAAACAATTGAGAATTAAACACTTGGCCAATAAAAATTAAATATTTGACCAACTCATCTTTAGAAACGAATTTCTTATTAAATAATTCTTTTCAACAATTACTAAATAAGCAATAGC
This sequence comes from Carex pumila, assembly GCA_033356055.1. Classification (NCBI taxonomy): domain Eukaryota; kingdom Viridiplantae; phylum Streptophyta; class Magnoliopsida; order Poales; family Cyperaceae; genus Carex; species Carex pumila. Next base: position 121,030 of record JARJHM010000769.1, on the reverse strand, counting down.
CATACAACCTAGCAATTATAAAAACAATTGACACATCAATATAAGAAATCCATAAGCAATCACTGTTGGAGATGCTCTAAGTTACAGAGTGACAAGCACAATGATTCGGACCAGTGTTGTAAATAACAGTATGCGGTCGTTGGACGGATAAGATACCGTCAAACGATTAATCAAGAATAATCAAGAATAATTAGAAATAATTGACCATAATAAAAAATAATCGGTAGTTTAGTCAGAAAAATCCATAACAGTTTGGTCACTGCCAACGACTAATCGGCCTAAACATACGTTTTTACAACACTTATCCGGACTATGTGAATTGATACACATGTGGATCGTTATGAAGCATGCTGTTTTATGATTTATAATAAATGATCTAGATTTTACCCTCTCCATTGGAGTATTTCACTCATTCACTGGAACTGGATGTTAAGAACATACCTGCACGAGGATATAACTAAATTTCTCTATTTTTATATCCTATTTGACAGATGTGCTCATACAACAAGCAACCTATCATCTGCTTCAAAAGAAGCAAATCATGATAATCATCTCTCATTGTTCTTACCCTTAAAGTCTCCAGCATATTTGTCAAACTTTAGATATTGTATGTATGATAAAAGAGAAGGGTTCCAATGTTTTATCTTTTTCATATCTCATCATATCTTATATTTTATATTTTTGTTTTTAAAGTTCAAATTATCGATCCGAACTGTTCAAGATAATATTTATACTAAAATATGCATGAAGATGAAATTTTATATTTTTTGAAATTATTTTATTATTTTTTAAGGTAGGTACAAAATTGCTATTTTTTTACCGTAAAAAAAATAGTGATTTTCTATCCATCTTAAAAAATAGTAAAAAGATTTCAAAAATTATAAAATTTTATCCCTAACTATATTTTAGTATACATATCATGTTGAACGGTTTGGATAGATAATTTGAACTTTGAAAATGACAATATAAAATATGAGATATGATGAGGTATGATAGACATGAGTAATTGAAACACTTGATAAATATAAATTGTGGTCACATCTTTTGGCAAAAAAAAAAAAAAAAAAAACGCTACGCATGAGATTGACCAAAACTATACTCCATTCGTAAAAGTTGGGATTAAGGCCTGTATAAAGCGGGCTCGAATTTGTCTCGCATGTGAAGCCCATTAAGAACCTGTTTCTCTTCTCACAAGTCACAAAATAACTTCAATAACCCCGTAAAAAGGAGAAAGAGTAAGCTGTGAATACAGACGTACCAAATTTCCTTGGGAAAAACAGTTCCAATCAAATTTAGAAATGGATTCGTCGTCGGTCGACAACGCTAGGCTTCAATCTCTTCTGGAGGTAAGTAAATTTCTCTCCTTTTCGTCTTGATTTTGTGTTGAATTTTGTTTAGTGTAATAAAGTATGCGAAGTACTTCATTAGATAGCCAAGGTTTTTTAGACCCAAATGGTATTTACCTGATTTTATTTAGATATTGTTCTAAAGCTTTGGATTTCAAGTTTAGGTTTAGGGTTTGTTATTTCTTTTCCTTCATGTGGAAGTCCTTTACTTTAATGGTAACCTCTCATATTACTGGAGTTAGGATTTTGAGAGGCTTATAGATTTTGTTCAGAGTCGATGAAATTTGAAAGCAATATTGATTTTAGGTCTCCAATTTGTTCAAGACTGATCAGTTTAAATGAAATTACTCTGTATTTTGTAAGAGATACATCTAATTAACTATATATATTTTTGCATATTATCTGCCAAAAATTTGTTATTTTTCTATATATTATACCAATTACCACTTGTCAGTCTCATTATTATTAGACACTGAAACATTTGCATGTGCAACATTCTAGCGGTGTTTATGTTAGATGCCCCCAAAACCCCCTAGAAACATTTGGGACATATTAATTGAGTTCTTTGATATTATGTTTTTGAAAAGGCGACATCTGTCTTTGGTTCTTTAGATTTTAAATGTGCTTTATATGTGCTTTCACGGAGGCTTCTGTCTGCTGAATTGGAAATATGACCAATTAACTCCCAAAAATAATTACCTAAAAATGAGGTGTTACTTCTGACCTCCATGTACCAGCCTAAAATGCAAGCTTTTGTTATTAGCTTTTCTCACAGAACCTCAGTTGAAGTGATTTCTTTGTGAAATTTTCCGAAATGGAATATTTCTGGAAACATTTTGGATACTCTTCTTTGTATAGATAGTCCCTGTGAAAAATATTGGTCTTACTCGGAGTTAGGTATTTCATCTTTTTAAAAAAAAAAAATCAAGCACTTCATAGTCAGGCCAAGCTGCTCATGTTAGATTGACAATCTTTATTTTTTTTTTTTTTGGCATATCCCATGCACTTATGGCCTTTATTGAAATGAAACCCAAAATTTCAGAATTTTGCAGTTAATAGCAATTCTTGCTTTTGTTAAGTCGAGCCAAAATGGCTAAATTGCCTGTGTTTTTTGCTTAAATAGTGATGGGCAAAAATGTCCTTTTTTTAATTGGAATGCCTTATAACTCACTTTACTCCAACCCTAATTTGTTGTTGCAATATATGTACAATGTTAGGTTCTTTAGAAATATTGTCTTTTATTGGCAAAATATGATAAATATGGAGTGTTAGTTCATATGAAATATTTTGTGATTTGAATGTAAATCCGTGTCAACTCAAGTAGCCTTGCTGCTTATCCACTGTTGACCTTAACCAGGTTGAGTGAACAACTAAAATTACTGTCTAAAAGGAAAACCCTAGTGATTGATAATACACTGAAGGGATGGGGTTATTACATAAAATCCCTGTAGACCTACTAATATCATGCCGAGTGACTAAAAGTTATTTGAATTTGCTCTACTTCAATTCATCCCTATTCTCTTCAAATTCGCAATTACTAGATGAAAGGAAGTCTAGCATATGACTTTGACACCTTGTTTGGATGGAGAGTAGAGGAAGGGATGGGAGGTGAAGAACAGAAGGGAATGGAATGGAATAGAAAGGAAGATTAACATATTTGATATCTCTGTGTTTGGATCATTAATGAGTGAAAATAAAACTTTCTTTCCCGTCTTATTTCTTGTTTGGTTAATTAAAATTTAAAAAGTTAATGAAAAATTCGGTAGGTGCTGTAGCTTTGTGACAAAATAATTTGAATGAAAATTATATAGGTAAGATATAAGGTTAGACACTTGTGTCATTTTCTTTGAAAATATTTACAACAATTTTTATTCCATCCATTACATCCCGAATCGGGAGGGAAATTGATTCTATTGATTACAATGATACAAGGTTAAAACTTTTCCCTTCTGTACCATTCACCTCCGATATAATTTTCTCAACCAAACACGATTTGAGGGAAACTTTTCTTTGCTTTCCATTACATCCCTTCCTCTACTCTCCATCCAAACCAGGTGTGAATAAAGTGTGAATAAAGTAGAGCAGTAGTAATTATGATATATACAATGTCTCAGATGCACATATGAGATATTCACAGGGGATATGGGTGCAGTAGGTAAAAACATTATCTTGTAGGGTTATGTATGAAAATATTCCTAATGTTGTAATGGTGGTGGTTTGTAGGAAGAGAAGAAGAAGGCGATGGCTAATGAGATGGTGGCAAAACTGACCTATGTGTGCTGGGACAAATGCATAACTGGAAGCATTGGCAAGAGCTTTAGTAGCAGTGAAGGGGCGTGCCTCTCTAACTGTGCCAAGCGCTTTGTGGAGGTCAAGATGATCACTGTTCAGCGCTTGTTCAATCCTCAGTAATTTTTTGTTTACCAGTAGTAATGAGTTTTACTGATTGATAAGGATTTATCTGATAGTGTAAGATAGCTGTGAGTTATCTGGTGCCATCTTTTATATGTTAAAATTATAATTTATTTCTGTTAAAGGAGTAATTATCTCATTAAATTTCATAATGAGGCTCTTGAAACTGTTCACCTTTATTGGATTCGATATGAGTGAGGCTACTGTACTATGCATAGCACACATTGATGCATACTACAGCTCCATCTCTATGTTTTTAAAGTTTAAATGGTCAATCGGAACTGCTCAATATGATGTCTATATGAACATGTAATTCGTGACTAAATTTATATTATTTAGAAAATATTTACCATTTTTTTAGATAGGTAGAAAATTACAACTTTTGTATGGGTTAGAATCTTTAGATTAAGTGATTTTCTACCTATCTAAACAAATAATAATTTTTTTTTTCTGTAAAGGTGAAACTCTGGTCACCAAGTACATATGAAATCATATAGCAACCATGTTAAGCGGTTTGAATCGAATATTTGGACTTTAAAAATAAAAATATAAAGCTATAGTAACAATTGGTGTGCCCTATGCGTAGTACTGTAGCCTCACCTGATCCGATTTCCGATGTATGAAATAGTAAATTGTCCCAATCAGAAAGAATCCAACCCATGCCTAAAATAAAATGGGATGGGATGGAAATTTGCATTCTCTTTTCCTACAATCGGGATTTCGTTTTCTTGTCACTAATTTTTGGATGACGCTTTGATGCAAACATTGTGCCATGGTCCACCATAAAGGTTCGTTGTCCATCTTTTTCTTTTTGTTTACTATAATATTAACTATAGAGGCGGAACTTGATAAATGGTTATTTTAACAATTTTGATGATATATTTAAAAAAATAATAATAAATTAAAAATTGATTAGTAATGTTATTGCACATATATAATCTAATAATTGAATTTTATGTAATTTAATTATTGTTTGATGACGCATTAAAGATAATTAATATTGGATTGTTGCAGTTTGAAGTTTAACTCGATTGAATTACGGAACGGTAAAATATACATCAAATTTTAGAGTAGAACTATGGTGTTATTAAGTGCAAGTTTCTTTTTGAATTTAATTTTAATCTATTGAATTGATTTTAAATGTTGAATCCAAATCATTGAAATCGATCTACTTTATGATATGTGTACATGCGAAAATTTTAAATTTTACAATTAATTTAATGTGAAATCAAGCGGTCAAAATTAGAATGTTTATAAATTAAATTTAATGTATTTCTTTTTACATTTTATTAATATTTCACTCTATACAAAATAAATTTGAAATTTTAAAATTTTTGTATGTACGTCTCACTCGTGCAATAGCTTGATTTTAACGGTTTGAATTTATCAATGAAGTAAATTTAATATGTTTTAGAGTTAAGTTCACAGGGAAATTGGTAAACTTAAAAACACTCTAGTTCAATTTATTATGTTGTGTAGACTTCATATGTAGTTTATGTATTAATTTTCTTTCACGCGGTTTTTTTTACCTTTTATGAGTAGAGGTGTTCATTGGGTCCGGTTTAATCGGTTTTGAAACAAATCGAATTAGTTTGGACCAAACGGTTCAGTTTTTTCGGTTTAATGGTTCGGTTCGGTTTGGTTGAATTTGGTCTGAATCGCTCCGGTTTATTTCTTAATCAATTACTTTAAATACTTCGTTTATTTCTTAATACCCCGGTCTATTTCTTAATATATTTTAGTTTATTAGAAATCAATTGCTTTAAGTAAAAAATTAATATATTCTTGTTTGAACTGATCAAACCGAACAAATCAAAATAAAACTTTTGTTCAGTTTGGTTCGGTTGCAATGCCAAATTGGTTCGGTTCGGTTCTATTTTTGAAATCGAAATATAAATTCAGTTTGCCTAGTTCAATTCAGTTTCGACCGAACTGAACCGATGAACACCCCTATGCATGAGTCACACTGATAAATTATGAGTTAACCCAAAATTCACTCACCTTTTATGCTGATGGATTGATTAAAATCACGGCATAGATCTATTGTTAATTTGTTACACTACTGAAGCATTTTACTATTATAAGTTACTATTATAGTAACATTGAGCTTTGATATAAGTTTGGTTCCTGCATTATTAAAGTTAATGATTGAAGTCATTAGCTGTATTATTTGAGATTCGAATCTAAATAGTTCATGAACTAATTTCGAATGAACTATATCCAGTTTGAGTTTGAATAAGATTTGAATCGAACTGGTTTGATTTGTTTCAAAACGAATTAATTTTGAATCGAATTAATTACGATTTTTTTTTGAATCAGACTCAAATTGAATCACAAACTATGAACTTTTTGTGCAACCCTACTTATATTGATGGATTTTGAAAAGATAGTTTATTTTATTTTGAAGGTTGTTAAAATAAAATATTGTCATGTGATGCTTCTCTTAATAATACAGCAAAATAAAAATAGTACTTCAAGTTTGAACAGAAGTACACACGAGATTTTGCCGATATGCTTTTAATGATAGTTAGCTGTGACTGGAAGTACTTGGACCAAAAGTCGTAGCATGTGCACGCCAGCTTGCAACTTGCAAGGAATAACTCCGTGTTTTTTTTTTTTGTACCACTCTAAAAAATCGGAATAAATTAAACAGCACTCGAAAAATCGGATTTGAGATTCCACCACGTTCGCGTAGTGGATCTGCAAACGGATCTCTAACCCGTTCGCGTAACAGATCCGCGAACTGACCCGCCAGCGACATGACCCGCCAGAGTGACCCGCTAGCGCCATGACCCGCCAGAGCGACCCGTCCGCGTGGTGGATCCGCGCACCGACCCGTTCGCATATCCACTGTGCGAACGTGGTGGAAATGGATATAAAGCGGCTCCGCAGGTCATTTTCCCCCTGTCCGTCGCTGTCTTCGCAAAAACCAGGTTTTTTTTTTTTAATTAAAATTTATTATTTAATTTTCTATTTAGTAGTAGTATTGTAAATTATATATAAATATGTGTGTAGTTTTAGTTTAGAATATTGAATATTTGTGTAGTTGTAGTTTAAAATACCAAATATTTGTGTAGTTGTAGTTTAGAATACCAAATATTTGTGTAGTTGTAGTTTAGAATACCAAATATTTGTGTAGTTTTAGTGTTAGTTTAGAATACCAAATATTTGTGTAGTTGTAGTTTAGAATACCAAATATTTGTGTAGTTTTAGTGTTAGTCTAGAATATTAAATATTTGTGTAGTTTTAGTTTAGAATACCAAATATTTGTGTAGTTTTTGTTTTAGTTAGAATACCAAATATTTGTATAGTTTTTAGTTGGTATATTTTTGTGTAATATTTGTATAGTTGTTTTACTTGAGTAATATATTTTTTAGTAGACAAAAATAGTAGTTTGGTTTAGTTGGTACATTTTTTATTTAGTTTAATTTAGTTGTGTACCAATTTAGAAATGGATCAATTTAGTCCAAAAATTGTAATATATTATTATGAGTGATGTTTCTATGGACATAAGGACCTATTTGTAAAATGAACATATTTTTATTTTCAAAGTTCAAACAGTTGATCCGAACCATTTATCTTGTTCTCCATATTAATATGTGCTTTTGGAGATCAAATTTTTTATTTTTCTGAATTTTTTACTATTTATTAAGATGGGTACAAAAAAATATCAAATTCAGACGATTGAATTTTGTACCCATCTTAATAAATAGTAAAAAAATTCAGAAAAATATAAAATTTGGTCTCCAAGCACATATTATTATGGACAACAAGATGAACGGTTCGGATCGACTATTTGAACTTTGAAAATAAAAATATGTTCATTTTACAAATAAGTCCTTATGTCCATAGAAGTCTTTGCCTATTATTATTATTATTATTATTATTATTATTATTATTATTATTATTATTATTATTACATTGTTATATTTAGACCAAAATTGAGTAGAAATGTATCAAATCATAAATTTATCGTTATGCATTATTGTATGATTTTACCAATTCATCCAAGAATAATGATATATTATTTGATTATCATAAATATTTGTATTATTTTTAGATTTCTACTGTTCCTGAAATTATTGATAGAGGTCAAAACTGACAAAATTGATAAATTTAATGTTAGTATGGCGTCAACCAGCGGTAGTAATGAAAACCGTACGCAAGATGATTTACAGCTGGATTTATCACTGGCCCGTACCATATTTCCAAATATGACGAAAGAGAGTATCAGTCCTCTTTGCTGGTATAAATTCGAGGAGCACAAGATGAGGAACGCATATGTAAGTTTACGTTTTGACAAATGCAAATAATTTTAATTTTTATTTAGATAAAAATAGGTAAGTTATATATTTGTTTGTTTTGAAATTAAATGCAGACTCATACCTTGACGGGGATGCGGAACAATCAGATGAGTATCCTCTATGACGACCGATACGCTCCAGCGTTGAAGAGTTTGGGTCTGTGGCATGTTTCACAGCTGACCCCTATTATTGCAGATGCCGCTCTTTTATCTGCGTTGGTCGAGAGGTGGCGGCCGGAGACACACACATTTCACCTTCCCGTTGGAGAGATTACGGTGTCTCTTTAGGATGTCAGTTGTCTCTGGGGACTGCCTATTACTGGACAGGCTGTGACGGGTGTGGAGTACGGGGACTTCACAACAAACGTTGAAGAACTGTTGGGACCCAACCTGATGAAGGAAAGGTCCCTCAAGAGGTCGAAGGTTGCATCAAAAAACAACATCAGTATCCCGCGTTTGCGAGCAGCATTCAAGTAAGTTGCATTTTTTTAATAGTAAGTATTTGATTGTGATGTTCCACACACTGTACTAAATTAGTTCGTACTTGTAGTGGAAAATTGGCAGAAGGGGCGTCTAAGGAGGTGGTAGATCGGTGGACACGAGCTTACATAATGGAGCTGTTCTCTTGCTGGTTGTTCCCAGATTCATCTGGGAACACCGTCCCTGCTTGTATGCTACAGTGGCTGAGGGACTTAGCAGACCCTCCACAGATGAATTGGGGTGCGGCAGTTTTGGCATGTCTATACTGAGCCTTATGCATTGCCTGCCGGGTATAAATTACTCTATCTTCTTTTTGTAAATAAATTATTTGCTCTTATTGCATTGCAAATAACCTCAACTTGTATGAAAATAGGTCGAAAAAGCTGGTCTGTATGGACCGATTGGTCTACTTCAGCATTGGTCGTGGACGAGATTTCCATTTGGTCGTCCGCAACCACAAGAGGAGGGTTGGGCTCCAGTCTGGGGTCATCCGGACGGGGAGACCTATCCTGCGTATGCTCAGAGATTCTGCGCTAAAAAGACCTTTGTCGCCACCAGTATTTGCAGGTACCACTTATCTACTACCAGGTTGTTGAGCATTATTACCCTGGACGGGTAATGAGACAGTTTGGTATGGCCTAGTATCTTCCAGTCCCGGATCCTATCACAAAGGACAGCTGGTATGAGCTTCACCAACCGTTATGCACTGCGGTGGGGAAGAATTGGCGGACAGAGCACGCCTTGCATGTACAGCGACTGGAGGATATGAGTCAGGATAACATGGTTCCTGATATGTATCAGGCATATGCTTTTGAGGAGTGGGACCAGCAGTATCGACAGTGGTATCAAGAAAATTGTGCATTCACAGTGTACATGTTCGGTCAGATGTCAGAGATCAACCAGAAGCCGCTTCATGTACCACGCGACTCGACATCTCCTCACTTAGGTTTCATCCCTAGCAGTGGTCCGGCTGCACAGATTGTAAGTTTTCTATATTATTTTATATTTATTTCAATACATGTACGGTAATCATCTTTTGAAATATTGATCAAATGGTTTATTCGCAGGTACTTATGAATATCAAGCAAGTTCTGAGAGCTGCAAGATATGGGATCACAAGAGGCTGGAATAAGGTTGGTAAGATTTTGTTGTGCACATCTGCACCTCCGGTAGTCGTCGCCGGGTACAAGGACCAACTAGACAAGATCTTGAGGCTAGCGGATCTTCCAAAATACGAGGATTTGAACGAAATGGATGATAGAGATTCTGCAGAGCAGATGAGCACACCAGAGCCGGATTTTTCAGAGATCTTATCCGCACCGACGCCTGAGGCAGCATTTCAGCAATTTGGAGATCGAGTGGTACGTGTTCTTCTAATAACTTACATATTGAGAAATGAGCCCCGGATTTTATTAATCATCTATTTTTCAGGGTTTTGAGCCCCGGTTTGAGCAGACTCAGACATCGCAGGATTTTGAGCAGACTCAGACATCGCAGGATTTCGATTTTGGTACCGTATACACTCAGGATTACCCGTCTCCTCAGTTTTTCACACAGGATGAGCTACCACTACAGGACAGTGCAGCAGTGTACCAAACAGAGACAGTTCCATCCTATGCAGAGTCTGTTGTAGCTTCTATTTTCGGTCCTGCCATTCCACCTGACTCATCTGAGGAGCCTTTGTTTGGACATATACCAGAGGAGACCCCACCACAGCCATCACGGCAGTATACGTCGCCTTTCAATTTTCTAGGTTCAGAGATTGAGGAAGAAGAGGAAGAGGAAGAGGGCTCGGAAGAAGAGGAGTTGGGGCGTGGCAAGAGGAAGAAGACCAAGAAGGAGCCGTACACACCACCGACCAAGTAGTTGATTGTTACATATGTTACTCAGACTCTTATGTATTCGTACTGTTTGGACTTTTATGTATTCGTACTGTTTGGACTTTTATGCATTCGGACTGTTATTCTGACTTTTATTTGGTTTATGCTTGTTTTTTATGATCTTATCACGTCTGCTATTACATTTCTCAAAATTCGAATACCAAATAACATGAGTTCTGATTAAAAAAAACACACACACAAGATACAAATTTCTAGTTAAAATCACCACATATCCAGCCCTATTGCGTATTTCCTCTCGCATCCCTTCTTCTTCTCGCATTCCTCTCGAGAGTTTCTCTACTGGTTCGGTGACCCCTTCGCCGTCCTTCCAATACATCCATCCACATTTGGATCCGGTTGTGCCGTCTCCTACCCAATTTCACTAACCGATGTTCTGGAACTAAGAGATCTCCTTCTTGCACTGGCCAATCACATTGATTGTCATACACATGAAATTCACCACTCTATGTGTCGATGAGTGTTTGAATGTTGTAATAATAATTGACGAAGTCATTTGGATTCAAGTTCCTATAATATCAATACATTAGTAAGTAATACCGTCCCTAATATGAAATTCCAAATTAAATAAAATATAATTTTACCTTAAACGACACACCGCCATCACATGAACGCATGGTATTCCACCCATCTGAGACTTCTGGCACGTACATTCCACCTCATGGTCGTTCTTCAGAATTACCTTGTACCTGCAGTCGCTTGACGTGTGCACCTATCTGCCATTCTCCGTGTCAAAATTAATTTTTTCGCCATGTGAGGTCACCGTGAACTCATTATGGCCGAATGCAAGCGTTGACATTTTCTTAGTCTTCTCAATGTGCTTATCCAGCTTCTTTTGTACGCGAGTGGAAAAAAGCTGACCTTCTGCCTGCAATTGCACAGCCGTCTCTCTTCTTTGCTCGAACCAGCTGACACACTTGTAGAACGTCTCCTCAATGATTGCGGCAACTGGTAACCTATGATAATTAAAAATTACAATTAAATGAAGAAAATGAAAATAAAAAATGGGAGGATTACAATATACAAACCTGCGAGAAGTTTGGAAGACATGGTTGAGCGATTCAGAACCATTGCTAGTCATTATTTCCCAACGAGATCCATCATCCATAGCTTGATACACCTTCCATGGCTTAGGCAGTTCTTCCTCGTCATTTTCATTATATTTGCCACATGTATCCAAATAAGCCAACCAAGCAGGATTTCGCCTCCCGATTGCATCAAGTCCTTCTTGCAATCTTCTTCTATTTTTGTTTTTAACCATGACCTTGAAAAAGGTGGAAGCTACCTTATCCTTAGTGTGCTTTCCAAAATTCTCAAACACATGTTGAGAGCAGTAGCGATGAGCACACTCCCCTTTCTCCTCACACCAACCCAAATCATCTTGAATAAACACCTTTTTAATGCACTTGTGTCGGTCAGATACCACACACATGTATCTGTTTCGCCCAATTACAAACTCCCGCACCCACTTCATGAACCATCCCCAATTCTCAAAATCCTCATTCTCTACCAGTCCAAATGCTAACGGGATTAACTGGTTCTCTGCATCATATCCGGTTACAATTAACAGCTTACCCTTGTATCTGCCAGACAAGAAACAAGCATCGATACTGATGACGGGTCTGAGGTGACCGACTGCGGCAATACATGGTCCCCATGCCCATGCTGCTCTCATGAAAAAACGATACCCTGGCTTAGTGGTTGCCTTTGAAACAATTTTATATTGGGTTCCCGGATTTGCTCTTTTTATTGCCTCTAACAAAGGGATAATCAGCCCATAAGACCCCTCCCAACTACCAAAGGCCCGTGCAATTGCTAATTCTCTACCACGCCATAATTTATTGTACTTTGGAACGATACCCTCGTACCTTTCAGCGCATAAGTCAGCGACTGCCCGGATAGAAATATCAGCATTTTTTTCCAATGATAATTTTATACAGTTGGCGACCATAGCGGACGTCAACTGTGCATGATCTAACCTGAATGCTGATGCGTGACATGTGTGCTTAGCCGCATTCTTCGTGATGGCCCAAATATTACCAAAGCCTGTAGCCCTCGCAACCAACGCCCACCTGCATCGGGCATTAACACACTTGTACCTCAGCCTGGTGGTATCACTGTGTGTATTTTTAATCTCCCTATTATGTTTGATGTGTCAGTGGTTAATTGTATCTTTCATCTTATCCTTGCTGTCATATGTCATCCCTTCAGACAATTCATGTATTTCTCCCTTTTGATTTACAAAAGAAACACCAAAATTTAAACAACATCAATTTAATAACAACAATTTAATAATTATATTAAAATTAAATAAAAATTAACAAACATACCTCAGAAGTCGCAAAAAAAGAGCTATCGGCCTCTTCAAACCCTGATGTGTCATGAAATTGCTCAAACAAATGCCTTTCCCCACGACCCACTGTAGGCCACTTCCATCTACCAAGCATAGGAATACCAGTATCCTCATCACTGTGATCTGATACCCCACCGTCCCCATTATCATCCCAATTAGCCTCTGCCTCCCTTTCTTCAGGATTCTCGTCCGTATTGTCAGCATAATAAAGCTGTTCATGGGTTTCAGATCGGTCCCTTTCATATTGGACTCGGCTAGAGGACGAAGATGGAATTTGAGGTCGACCCCTGTCAGATTGAACTCTACTAGGACCCGCTACAGATGGGGTCCGGCTAGGACCCGTTATAGATTGCTCGAGCCCCAAACCCTGAGTCAAGTGCAACAATTGTCTGGTATTCTGTCTGGAGTTTTGTCTAGAGTTTTGTCTGGGGTTGGCTACCACATATAACTCTAGAAACTTGAAAGGAGTAACCATATTCATTGTCATTTGGAGAAATAACTCCCAATTGCTGTCGTCTTGTACCGGAAACTGTTGGAACCAGGTTTGGTTGCCTTGGCCAATATTGATCCTTGCGTTAATTACCAGTTCATAATTACGGTGATCAATACCGAGTTGTTGGTACACTTCCCTATTTATACTTCTAAAATCCAAACCTAAGTCGATATTGAACATTTTTGGCATTTGGTGGCTATAATAAGCGCCATTTGGTCCTTGTAATACTTCACCACCAAAATAACAAGCAATTCCAATCATAATTGGTTGAACAAACCTAATATTATAAAAAATGCACTAAATTAAATAATACTATAGAAAATAAATTTTTGGAAAAAAAATAATTAAAAAAAAACGTACCTTGGCGGCTGTCTTCGGTGAAGAATTGAAACAGAATTGATCTGGTCTGCATATATTCTAAACCTAATCAGTGCGCATAGTGGATATGCGAACGGGTCGGTGCGCGGATCCACCACGCGGACAGGTCACTCTGGTGGGTCATGGCGCTAGCGGGTCAGTCCGCGGATCCGTTACGCGAACGGATTGCCGATCCGTTTGCAGATCCACTACGCGAACGTGGTGGAATCTCAAATTCGATTTTTCGGGTGCTGTTTAATTTATTCCGATTTTTTAGAGTGGTACAAAAAAAACGGAGAATAACTGGTAAGCAACAATATTAAAAAAAAAAATTCCAGCTAGAGGTGAAAACTGAAAACGGAGAGGATAGTAATAAAATTAGAAGAATAAAGATACAAATACATATTAGATTGGATATTTATTAAAAATAAAAATAAATTTTATAATATTTATCTAATTGTAATTGTAATGGTAAATAAAATAATTTGTTCATAATATAGAGTATGACTAAGAAGAGGGTTCAAATACCTCTATTTTTTAAAACTTTAATAATTCAAAATTTAAAACTCAAAAATCAAAATAAAATCATTGGATATGATCTACATCATTTTATCTATGCACATGTAAAAAATTATGACATTTCAATTTTATTTCGATTGTCATCAAGAGCTTGTAAAAAATGCACTAATTTGGATGATTTCTAGACATTGATTTTTGGACTTGTTAACTCACATAAAAACAAAATTGAAATGTGATAATTTTTTATGAGCACATAGAGAAAAATAACATAGATCACATCTAACGATTTTATTTTGACTTTTAAGTTTTAAATCTTGAGTTATTAAAGATTTAAAAAATGGAGGCATTTGAACCCTCCTCTATAACTAATATAACATTAGTGTCATTTCAGTCTATATAACGCAAACTCCAAAACCTATCAAATCGAGTACAAATGGTGAATCCAAACCTTTCAAACCAATTTACTTTATGAGTGATGCGTTTACATGCAAATTTTTTATATTTTCGAGTTATTTTAGTATCAAATCAAGCGGCAAAAAAATTGAAAAATGAATGTTTTAAAATTAACTTAAAAACTCAAACATTTGATCGCTTGGCTTTATACCAAATAAACTCCAAAACTTATAAATTTTACATGTAAACGCACAACTAATGAAGTAGATCGGTTTGAACGGTTTGGATTCATTATTTGAACTCGATTTGATAGGTTTCGGAGTTGGTGTTATATAGACTGAAATGACATTGATGTTATATTAGCCATACTCCATAATATATATTAAACTATATGGTATATACCTATTATTTGAATACGGATAATGAAAACATAAAATCATACATACGCACACACACACACACATATATATAGGCTAATGTGCTTTCGGTAGCATATGGGTCGAAATACACAAGGTCAAACTTTGAAATTTCAAAATCCAAATGGTCGATCTCAACCGTTCATCTTATTCTCCATATTAATATTTGCTTGGAGACCAAATTTTATATTTTTCTGAATTTTTTTACTATTTAGTAAGCCACTTTGAAAATCGCTAATCCAACGGTTTTACTGTTTTGTGCAGCCACCATTGGATCAACAATTTTGTAAAATACTTAATAAATAGTAAAAAAATTCAGAAAAATGTAAAATTTGGTCTCCAAGCAAATATTAATATGGAGAAGAAGATGAACGGTTCGGATCGACCATTTGGATTTTGAAATTTCAATCGTGTGTATTTTGGCCCATATGCTACCGAAAGCATATTAGCCTATCTCTCTCTCTCTCTCTCTCTCTCTATATATATATATATATATATATGGAGAGAGAGAGAGAGAGAGTAACTAATATGTATTCGTAAGCACTTCGACCGAAGTGCTTACGGTCCAAATTTGATTTTTCAAAATCCAAACAGTCGATGTGAACCGTTCATCTTGTTCTCCATATTAATATGTGCTTGGAGACCAAATTTTATATTTTTATGAATTTTTTTACTATTTATTAAGTATTTTACAAAACGGTTGATCCAATGGTAGCTATTGATTTTACTATTTTGTTAAGCTACCGTTGAATCAACAATTTTGTAAAATGCTTAATAAATAGTAAACAAATTCAGAAAAATATAAAATTTGGTCTCCAAGCACATTGTTCGCGTGAAAGTATGCTACAAAGTTTCAGGTACAGCTAGCTGTACCAGTTTAAACCTTGAATCTACTCTCGTCTAAGATTGCAAGTGCACAATCCTATCCGTATAGTATAATAAGGTATCGATCCTCAGGGACAGTATAATTCGACTCTAAATTCTTACTAATCCGAGTTAGGTACTAGAAGTGTGAAAAGTTGGGTTTGAGTTGTTTATATTTCCTAATTTCAAGTGACAATTCAATTAACGGTAAATGAAAGCAATTAAAGGTTTTGGTTTTGAACAATGATGAAAGGCGTTCCCAGGGTTTCAGGTTTCATCCCAAACTTTGCCATCTCTGGACCTATCATACAACTCGCATCATCTCTGATGCGACCCGTATGATGCGACTCGCATCATCTCTGATGCGACTTGTATGATGCGACTCGCATCATCTCTGATGAGGGTTGCATCATCTCTGATGAGGGTCGCATCGCCCTCTTGCTGAGCTGACATATGTTTGTATCTAAGTTGATTTCTTGTGCGAGGCTTCAACCTGTGGCTCTCACCTACTGGTATCTAACATAAATTGATTGTCTGGTTTGCTAGTGGTATCCACAACCTCTCGATAATGGAAAGTTCACCTCTCGGCTACTATTGATCTTAGATCTACCTCAAATACTCAATCACAATTTCAAGATACATCAAGGTCAAATTACTAGAAGAGATGCTATAGACATCTAACAGTAGACAATCAAGAATCAATCAAGCAATCAAGATCAAGTAATCAAATGAATACTCAAACAAAGAATCACACAAGCTCAAACTGTTAGTTTGTAATAATCTAGAAGTCAATAATACGATAATTTATCATAAAGCTTTGTTCATGAATTGGATGATTAATATCATTTTGTTGCCTTGAGTATTATTGCATTTATGGATCATTTCGAGTTCATGACTGAAATTGTGAAACTCCATAATATAGATGATATATACTCTTAAAAGGTCACTAACCAAGGTAATTAGCAGGAACACTAATTATCGTGAAAAGGTTAGTATGTGGATTAAAAGATGGTTAAGTTTTACAAACCACCTGACACGAGATGTCATTTTAATCACATAGATACATGTTCTAGGAACATGGAATTTGACAGACCCCGAATGAGACATTAAATAGAATTGTGTTCGTGTCATTAATGTTTCTCATTCAGTGTCACGTTCTAAAGTATGAGGTATTTATTGTTCCCACTAAGAAATATGTATGTGTGATTGCTATCTACCGCTGTCCGTAAAAAGCAGTCATAACGGTAGCATTCCCATATGTATAGCTTAGCTGAGGAAGTGATAGTCTACCAAAAGTACTATTTGTCCCTCGTATCTCTATACGAGCTATAGCATCACTGGGCCCCTTGATAGAGTTAGATTATCTGCTAGCGGTATAATTACAAGAGTAATTATATTTGATAATCTGCTCAAGATCAATAAAAGATTCAGTTAGCAAGGATGACACACATCTACCTTGAAACTGATCTGATAGCTATGAGACAGAAGAACAGACACAAGTAAATTGTTTACTGGATCGTGATATTGTACAGTACAGCATCATCTGTGTAATTGGATGGTCATGATGTGTTGCCAGACGCCACCCATGATTATAGAACTTAAAACAGTTTTAACTCTATTTACCAACATAACACAGATCCTATTGGGTCACACCATATAGGAGCTAATTGGAGAATCTTATTTTGATTGATTATAAATTGGTTATGATCAATGATAAGATGGTTATAATTAATTATACGTGTTATAATTAAATTATAAATGTTATGTAAAAATAACAAGCAAAAACACTGGTTAATTTATAAACGTGTGTGACACGTTGTATAAAAGTTAACCGGTTAATTTATAAATGTGCAGGACACATTGTATAAATTATCGAAGCAACAACCGCAAGAAAAATATATATAATTATTCAGAATAATTATACGAATATTATTTGTGTTCGGGCCGAGGGCATTCGGATCTTTTCAGATTCGTCCTTATTTGCATGACATGTCATCGATCCTATCCAGATGACACGTCATCGATACCGAAACAAATAACCGTAAGAAAAATATATATATAATTGTTCAGAATAATTATACGAATATTATTTGTCTTCGGACCGAGGGCATTCGGGTCTTTTTAGATTCGTGCTTATCCGCATGACGTGTCATTAATCCTATCCAGATGACATGTCATCAATCCTATCCACAAGGGCAAAATGGTCATTTCACACCTATGCCACCTTGCATGTGTAGAAACATGGAGAAGAGTGTGGAAGGGTGTGGAAGGGGTATTTTGGTCATTTCACATATAAAAGGATGAGGTGTCAATGGCATACCTTGTAAATAGGCATATGTTGAGGGGTATTTCGGTCTTTTGCGAACCTCCTCAAAAGCCTATAAATAGAGGGGTGCATGTAGAGAGAAAAATCACTAATTCACTTGTATCGTTTCGTGCAGAATCGAATCGGTATTTTCTCTCTTTCTCGGTTTCTCTCCCAAATAGTGTTTCGGTTGAGAAAAGAAAGTTATACGTAGTTGACGTATAATCTTGCGGGTTGTTGTGGAGTATATTTACGGGATCGATGAATAGTGTTTTACCGAATTTAGCGGTATGTCAGTTTTGCTCATTTGATGAAACTGAGTAACCGAAAATTCGTGTTTACGGGTTTTCGTCTTTTCCCCGTGAATAGTGTTTTTGCAGAATTCCGCGGTTTACGGTATTTCTGGCAGAAGAAATTAACCGCTCTCTGGTTAGTCCTGGTGGATAACCGATAGAGGCATCAGACGTCTGATGCTCCGAGACGAGTCGATTCCTTCCGTGATGTAGCTCTACACGCTCGGTCTGCATTCCAACTGTGATTTGGAAACAAGGTATAAATATGTTATATTAATCTATTTAATTGGTAAGTAGATTAAAGTTTTAGAAATCAATCATGGAGTAGATCTGTAAAAGGATTAAATTGGGTTTTGATGCCAAAGGAATACTGAAGGTGGACCGCCTTGGAAAGTTTCCTGACATACCCCGTTTAATCCTGAGCTTAAGTTGGCCGTAGAAATTTTTTGTTCTACGGTCATTCCGCACCTTAAGCCTAAACAAGTTTTGGTTACCGCGAAACCCCAAAAGTGGTATCCGAAACCCAACACAAACTTAGATCAAAACAACATGCAATTCAAAGACAAAGTTTAGATACTACATCCTAACCCTAGGAACTAATGATCTACTCAAACATGGTAAAAGAAAGCATAAAAGAGAGAGAGAATAAGCAGATCATGATGAAGCTCGAAGATCCAAGGTGGATTGGAGATGATCTTGCAATCTTTTCTTCTTCTCCAAGTGATCCTCTTCCAAGCAATCTCCAATCTCTCTCTTCTCTCTTGATCTCTGCTCTCTAAGTGATCTGGAATGTAGAGGGAAAAGCTCCCCAAATTCTGGCATAGGACCTCCTTATATAGGCAACAGAGCTGACTTTGGACTTGTCAGGTTTAATTTGAACTGGGCGGCAACAGTTGATGCGACTCGCATCAGGTGGATGCGACTCGCATCATATGGGTCGCAAAGGCTGGGATGAGGGTCGCATCACCTGGTCTTCAAGGCTGTAATGAGGGTCGCATCACCTGGGTCGCAAGGCATGAGTGAGGGTCGCATCATAGGTTCCTGAAGTCTGCCAATTGCCTGATTTTGCCCAATTTCGCCTGATTCCTGCAAAGTAAGAACCAAAACAAAGCAGTACCACATTCTATGGATATTCAATGTAAAGGGCACTATTTGTTGGTTCAAAACACAGATTTTTGTATGGAAACAAGTCGAAATAATAGGTCTAATAAGGTGGTACCACACATATTAATATGGAGAACAAGATGAACGGTTCAGATCGATCGTTTGGATTTTGAAAAATCAAATTTGGACCGTAAGCACTTCGACCGAAGTGCTTACAAATGCATATTAGTCACTCTCTCTCTCTCTCTCTCTCTCTCTCTGTATATATATATAGATAGGAACATGCTAGTGTGCTATGCATAGCATAGAACCCCTCTATGCAACAGCTTGGATTTTGACTTTTCAAAATCCAAACGGTCGATCCGAACCGTTCATATTGTTTTCTATATTAATACATGTTTGGAGATCAAATTTTATATTTATTGAAATTTTTTTACTATTGTTTTAGATTTATTGAATATTGTTGTTTTTTATGGTCCAAATTTGTCTGAAAAACAACGATTTTCAATAAATCTAAACAAATAGTAAAAAATTTCCAACAAATATTGAGCCGTAGCACGGGAGGCCTCTAGGCAATCCAGAGCATATTAGCCAAATCCTATATATATATCTATATGAGGAGGGTTCAAATGCACCCAAATTTTTGTGCACCCAAATGCACCCTATCTTTCAAATTATTTTTCTCCGTTTTCAAAGTCCGAATAGTCAATCTGAACCGTTAGATATAATATATATATTAATATGTGTTTGGAGACCAAATTTTAAATTTTTTGGAATTTTTTTTACTATTTATTAAGCCACTTTGAAAATTGCTGATTTTACATTTTCTGGACCATTGGATCGGTAATTTTTCAAAGTGGCTTAATAAATAGTAAAAAAATTCGAAAAAATATATAATTTGGTCTCCAAGCAGATCTTAATATATAGATCGTATCTAATGGTTCGGATTGACTATTTGGACTTTGAAAACGGAGAAAAAAAATAAGATGCATTTGGATGCACACAAATTTGGGTGCATTTGAACCCTCCTCTCTCTATATATATATGTATGTATATATATATATGTATGTATGTATATATATATACACACACACATATATATACATCCATATCCATATCCACACATATATTTAAATATCGAATATTCACATCTAATTTTTCAAATACATATTGAATATAATCCAAACCGTTTTCACCTCTATTTTCAAATTAAATTCAAATTATGAGATAAGCATGAAATAAGAAATTAAAATAAGAACTTAGAGAAAGCAACTACAGATTTTTTTTTAGTTAAGAAATTACTGACCATTCCGCAATACTCAATAATTTTATCATAAATAATTCTCCAAATCAACTTGATCTAATTTATCAATAAAATTGTTAATTGACGTTTAAAGTCACAAATTTTAAACAAAAAACTTAATCTAGTTAACTATAATAAATTAATTTTAATGTATATTTGACAATTTGATCTAGTATGAAATGAATTCTATAATTTACAAAGTTTTACGTAGATACCCTCCTTGTGAAAAATGTCCAAGATTAATAGTTTCGATTCAAATTTTAGAGTTTGAAAAGCGAACGCCTAAATCCTAACACCTTATTTTATAAATTAGCTAACTTTGAGGGATGAAAGATAAAGGGGGCGTGTTTAACAATCTCTGACCACAAATCTTTAGACTAATGATTTGCATGTGCTAGCTCCGAATCCGAGCTTTTGAGTTTTGAGGGATAGATCTGCACAATTAAGATTTAAGAGTGTTAAACCCCAAAAAAGGTAGTTCATTTATTTTAGAAAATAATGGTGATATTTGTAACAGCACCGACACAACCTTGATGCCTAATTAAGGTGAGTTTGGTTCCGAGCAGGACCATTTCAAAATTTCCTTTTCCAGCCAGATAAGATTGCAATATTCTTTGAATGGTTGTTTTGAGTTTAAGCATCATGCTATAACTATAACTATAACTAGGAGCGGATCCAAAGAGATACAAAGACTAGACACTTGCCTACTTTTAGATTATGAAAAAAAAAATAGATATAATATTATTTGATATTTAATTTGTACATCACCAGTGGAAAATGAGAAATCATGATTGGTTATATACGGCTATTAGTATTGGAATATAACCGATCCTGATGAAGGCGATACTGATACTATCAGGATCGGTTTCTTATTTTTTAATCAACCGATCTTAATAACAATTATCTAGATCGGTTATATCTCAGAACCGATCCAAATAAGAACCTATCAAGATCAGTTATACATAAAAACCGATCTTGATAGTTTAGTATCTGGATCGGTTTTATTTATAAAACCGATCTTGATATAATTTTTCAAATTTGTATATTCCTATATTTTGACATATCAAGCTCGGTTGAACATAAAAAAATCGATCAAGATACTTAACTATCAAGATCGGTTTTTATATATAACCGATCCTGATAGTTTACCATCTGGATCGGTTTTTTCTATTTAAAACTGATCCTGATACTTAAGTATCAAGATCGGTTATACATAAAAATTGATCTTGATAGTTAAGTATCTGGATCGGTTTTGTGTTTTTATTTAAAACCGATCCAGATACTTAAGTATCAATATCGGTTTTTCTTTAAAACTGATCTTGGTAGTTTAGCATCTGGATCGGTTTTGATTTTTTATTTCAAACCGATCTTGATAGTTCAAAATATAAAAATATAAAATTTTTCATAATTATATCAAGATCGGTTTTTATTTATAATCGATCTTGATACGTTGAAATATAATATTTTATTTAAATTTGTTTTCTAGATCTGTTTTTTAAACAGAACCGATTCTGATGTTTGGTTGAATCTAAAAAATAAAATTTCATTTAATAGGCCAGATTCCATATATATATATACTGGCCCAATATGCTACAAAACCAACATTTTGTGAAGCATTACATATTATAACAAGAAATTTAAATTCAAAAAAAATTAATTAACAAACATACGAGTGACTAATTGGGCTATTTTTTCAATAAACACACATTTATGCAATATACACATTTATGCAATTAATGTAAAGAACAACAATAAAAAAATTAATAATTACCTCTTTTGCAATCACATCACTTGAGATTAAAAAAGACCCTAAAAACAAAAACAAAGGTAACAATTAGATGGAAAAACATTTTCCAATAAAAAATACAAAAAAAAAGTGTTTTAAAAATATAATAATGAGAAAATTAGATAAAGCTAATACCATGATAGTTCGGCCATATGATTAAGTAACTTGAGCGAGATGTCCTCAAGACTGTAAAACAATATACAAACACCATTTATTAATTTTTGAAACAATAAAAAAATTTAAAAACTGACACAATTGAACCGGAGGTGTGAGAGACTCGGCTTTGAGAGGAAGAGACAGAGAGAAAGAGAGAGAGACACACGGAGGAGAGGGAGAGACGGAGACAGAGAGAGAGACAAAGAGTATTGAGGATTTGAGAGGGAGATACGGAGACACAGAGAGAGAGACGCTAAGTTGAAAATGAGAGGTGCGAAATGAAAATAAGAAGAACCCTAAGTAGGTTATATAGGGAGTTATCATTAGGATTGGTTGTTTATAAAAAATTGATCTTGATACTATTTTTTTTAGCAACTTTGAAAAAAATAGTACCAGGATCGGTTGTTTATAAAAAAATCAATCCTGATACTATTTTTTTTTTGGCAGAACCAACTTTGAAAAAAAAATAGTATCAAGACCGGTTTTTTATAAATAACCAATCGTGATACTATTTTATTTTCAAAGTTGGTTTTGCAAAAAAAAAAAATAGTATCAGGATCAGTTTTTTATAAAAAACCGATCCTGATATTAAGATCGTTTTTTTTTTATAAAAAACCGATCCTAATAGTTTTTTTTTTGTTTTTGCAGAACCAACTTTGACAAAAAATAGTATCAGGATCAGTTTTTTATAAAAAACCAATCCTGATACTATATATAAGAAAAATCACTGAGGTAAACCCCACTCATATTGATGGTCTATCAACCATCAAACGGCTACCATTTATTTTATTTTCTATTTGGTAATTCATGTACACGGATAAATATTAAAAAAATGTGAAAAATACAAAAATGTGTTTGTATGGCCAAATCAACTCTACTATATTCAATTTTGTACAATTTTATTATTATTAATGGTATCAAATTGTTAAATGGAATGCAGACCGTTCATTTCCGCATGATCATCCAACGGTGGGTCTGTAATTAAATGACATGTAATAATTTTTAAAATGATCAAGATATAACATGGAACATTAATAATGTAAAAGTGCCGAAGGCCCGACAACTGTAAGTCTTGATCCAATGTAAACTATTTACGGTCGTGCGATGTTGCTATATTGTTTTGCTTTGATGAACTAGTAAACAAATCCCGAATTGTATCAAATTTTATAATGGTGAAATTAATATGACATTCTTTCATTTTAACGGTTCCGGTCAACCAAATGCTGATGTTCGTATTCGTTCTTTCACAACCCAACACAACAAGGGTTCAAGTCCTATGTATATTATTATATGGCACAAGTCATTGATGCATCATGCATGATTGTATAAAAAAATTCAATAGTCAAAATGACTTCAAAATGAAATATCAATGTGAAATAATTAATTATATTATCACATAAATTTTAATAATATAAATTACATTAATTTTCATAAAAAAAATTAATGTAACAACTAATTGGTTATGCAAAAAAAAAGAATATAGACTACATACAGCGCACCACACAAAGTTGGTTCTGCAAAAAAAAAAATAGTATTAGGATTGGTTATTTGAAACAACTGATCTAATTCTAATACTATTTTTTTTCAAAGTTGGTTCTGCAAAAAACAAAAAAAAATAGTATCAGGATTGGTTTTTTTTATAAAAAACCGATCCTGATATAATTTTTTTTTGCAGAACCAACTTTGAAAAAAAAAGTATTAGGATCGGTTTTTTATAAAAAAATCGATTCTGATAGCTATACTATCAAGATCGGTTATTTGAAACAACTAATCCTGATAGTATTAGGATTGATTTTTATAAACAACCGATCCTAATTAATGAACTATTAGGATCGGTTGTTTGTAACAACCGATCCTAATAGTTCATTAATTAGGATCGGTTGTTTATAAAAACCGATATGAATAGTTTTTAGGATTAGTTGTTTTAAGAAAACGGATCTAAATAGTTATTAGAATCAGTTGTTTCATATAGCTGATCCAAATAGGTCAATCCTGATTCTAGTTTTTCCACTAGTGCATACATCTGATTCAATACAATGCATACTCCTGACACAGTAGAAAAATAAAATATAGTCGAGATGTAATACAAAGATTTCAATCTCTCAGAGACATGATATTACATCTTAATTTCTTCCAATTTTTTTTTTTTTTTAGTTGTTTATTGAGGAAGAAGAAATTCTTCAAATGAAAATGAATCAAAGGATGAAACATGGGGCCCTTTCTATCGAATATGAGAGAGCAAGAAGTGTGAAAATGCTGATTTGTTGCTTGGCAATTGGCATGAGGTCCTTTCTCAGATTTAATGAGAGATTGAGAAGAGCACCGTTTCAGCCCTTTTTTGCCTTTCCTTTCTCCTTCCCTCTCCCTCTCCATTGTAGTGGAAATCAGCACCCCCATTTTCCTTTTTTATTTTTATTTTTATTCAGATATATATATATATTTTTCTTTGTCTATTATATTCTTTTCTTTCTCTATTTTTCAGAGTTAATAAGTAGGTTTAACATTAGTTTTGGATTATAATTGTTTTACTATTCTGTTGCTATATTTTAAGTACAAAACAAGTTTTCGATCTAAATCAACCAATTTTAACTGATTCATCCAATTTCGAATCTATGATTAAGTGATCAATTACGATTTTGCAAATCATGTTATGAACTATGAAATATATTTGCATTATTATTTAATTGAAGAGGTTTTCTCAATCAAAGTCAAATAATTCATTATTTAATTATTTCTATTTTGATGCAACACCACTTGATGAAAAGTTTTGTGGTTGCAAAAACAGTATAATAAACTATAGCTGTTTTAATGTCTGCTTGGTTTAGTATATCTATTTTTATTGTAATATGTATTTTCATCTTTGATCAATGTCTTATGTTTTATCATATTTTGCTATCTTTATGATCTCATTTTTCTTTTTAAAGAGTAATCGAAGAGGTCAAAGAAGAGAAAAAAAAAAGTCGTTCATAAACAAAATTTATGAGCATGCCATCTCTCTGTAAATAAGAAAGCTAAGACAGTTTTTTATTTTATTTTGTATATAATTTTCTCTAATTTTTGGTATTTGAACTCTTGTTAGTATTTTGTAAATCCTTCTCTGACTATAACTCTTCTTCATTCATTTTTCTTATTTATTTATTTTGAAGATATTTGTAAATAATGTTAGAATTAATCATGCTATTTATTTGTTTTCACAATATCTTTTGCGTTTCTAAGAAAAAGACGAAGGTTTAAGTTCTTAAATTTTTTGGTACCTGTATTTTTCATTAATTATTTAGAGACGCGTCTTCAGTCCAAATTGCGGAATATGTGCATTGTAAAATCAGACATTATTTTGAAAATGTTTAAAAATCAAATTATTTAGTTCAACTCTAAAAAATAAAGAACAATTAAATAAAAACAAATTGAAATTCGGCACGCATATTCCAAAATGCTATCTATTGATAGCGGAGGGAAATAAAACTCCACGCAATAACTTATTTACTTGATTGATTGAGGCTATGGAATTGTATCTTGACTTGAAAGTCTTAATGGTCTATGTAATACCAATTTGAGCTATGCACAGAAAAATAGCCTCACTCTATTTAATATTTCTTTGAATTGAAGCATGTGCAAGCACAAAGTCGATATCCTCTATATGACTATATATCACTATCAGTGTGCGTGGAATGTCATTAAATTTGGGATCGATCATCGATGTCTTCCCTCTTCAATATGTAAAAGTTTGGTATCAAAATTTCCTGGAAATCTACGTGTCAATCACATTAATTATGTCACATTTCTCAATACTTATACTAGATAATCTACATCTAAAATGTTCAATACGAACATTTTAATATGAACATTCTAATATGTTCATATTGCTAGATAATCTTCAATACGTTCGTATTGCTAGAATTTTGATGCCTTTTCACTCTTTTTTTGAGAAAACAAATAGAATTTACTTGTCATATTCCTGATAAAAATCAAATCTTAATATGGCAGAAAAGCAAATAATAATTCTTTTAATTAATATGTCAATCAGGAATATTAAAAGAAAATGTCGAAAAAGAATTAAAATAAATTTGGCATAGAAATATGTCTATATTTCTGATCACATCCGACTAAATAAATATAGTGTGTTTTTGACAAATAATTGTCATAGTAATTTACTGGGAGGATACTGGAGCAACAGATCAAAATAAAATAATTTCCGGAAACAAAAAGGGTGCAAACTCAGCATAATTTATTAATGTATATAAAATATAGTATTTCATTTTTCTCATCTCTCCTTAAATCGAAATCCGACTACATTATTTCTTTTTCTTTTTTTTAAAAAAAAAAAAAAAAACTGAATCGTTTCTTTATTCAAAGAAACAACAACAAAAGGACAAGAAATCTATTTTTATTTTTATGGTGTGAATTGTCCTAAAATATCTGGTTTAACATCCCAAATATCCGTGCACAAATTTCCCAGTACGAACCATTTATTGGAATTGGGTCCATTTCCCTTTAACAAATCAATTCCACGGTCCCTACCCAATAAAATTCTGACAAATTGCAATAAAAATGAATGAAAACACGCAAAATCCCCATTTTTTTTTTAATTACCACCCAAAAATTGAGAATTAAACTACCACTACTCAATTCTCTATATTTCAAAACATACCACCCAAGCTCTCTTAGGCAGTGCACCAAACATAGCTAGAAACCTTCAATTGTACTAGCACTTAAGCAACATAGCATCGGGCTATCACTCGCAATGAATAGAGTTTAGGGTTATTACTTAGCAAGTAATAGGAAAATATAATTGATTAGATTGATATGAGTGGTGTAATTACATTATATCATGTGATAATCAAAATTGTTTCCCACAAACCAACCTTAGAGTTGAAGAATCTTTCAAATACACATATAATTGAACCCGAGTAATCCGTGGGGAATAATAGTACCGGTATGCAGCTCAGCTCTGCGGGGTGGTCTATTTGCATATGGCAATGACAGAAGGCCATAGGCGAGGCCGTATATGGCAGTGACAGTGCTGTATACAGGTAAACATGAGTATCATAAATATTGTATTGAGTTAATTATAAGGAATTCATCCAAAACCCTAGAAGCCCCCTAAACTTGATTTACAGCAATTAGCATCTCCACCTATAAATTCCTTGTATCCAGTCGAGTCAACATAGACATAAATTATTACAATATATTCTTCTCTGTTTACTATTTTCACAAAAATGAGTTAAATTTTGTTGTTACATGATTTACGCAATAATTACGCCTCTAAAAACTGACAATGGATAATTACAAGATTTCCGCCTCACTCTGTGTTTGGATCTATCTTAAAAAATAATAAAATATTTTCAAAAATTATAAAATTTTTATTCTCAAATATAATTTAGTATGTATATCATATTGATATTGTTGAACTGTTCAAATTAATAATTTAAATTAAAAAAATAAAAAATATAAATCACGATGAGCTACGAAAACAGAAGTTAATTGAAACCTTTTACCTTTCTCTTAAATAAAATAAAAGAGAACAAAAAAAAAAAAAATTGTTTTCCCGAGTCCCGAGGCCCGAGCTGAGAGCCTATTTATTAAGGATCCGGTCCCACCCGACAGACCCCTCTACATTCATTCTCCTTTTAATTAACGAAACATACTGCACGGCTTGACGCTACGCCCCAAATCTCTCTTTGCGATCATTAACAAATCACATCTGCTTTTGCCTTTGCCTTTGCCTTTACCTCTGATGAATCTCATCACTAAAAATCCAAATCTGAAGAATCTTCATCAGTCGCGAACGAACTAGAACGAACGAAGAATCGCCGTAACTCCCACGGTGAGTCTCAACTGATTCAAGTGTTAACGCTTTCCACCTGTCTGGTTGGGAAATCCCCCTATTATCAGATCGGATCGTAAAAGGGTTAGCGATAAATTTTCCAAACCATGGTAGCAAAGTAACAATGTCCCAATTCTAATTTAAAGCCAAGGTACTTCAGAAACAAACAATAGATGGAGCCTGGGACGCTATGATGCAGAATCAGGATTAGGTTTGCATTTTCAATTTTAGATGCTCTGTTTTTAATATTTATATCCTCAAATGCAGAGCAAAATTTCGTGTTTTGGTTGTAAAATGTTGATCTCTTGAGCTTTTTCTGAAGGGTTTTTTTTTTTTTTGGGAGGTTGTACTTGCAATTGCAGATTGTCGGGGTATGCACGCAAATAAGTCATTTATCTTAAGATCTTTCGTTGGCTAAAACTGGTGTGATTTAAGTTATTCACACTCTTGAAATATTGACTGGTTAAGGTACATTTCGGGTTGGTGGGTGGTACATGAGAAATGCATGAGACTCCTCAATTAAAATGTGATGATAAAATTATGGATCTCGGTCCTGATTGTTTTTCTTCCTATAAGGCATGAAGAAAATTATCTATGTTCTTTGGTTAAGATAATTTTATCATTGTATCACTTAATTTTGAGGTGTGATATTACTTTCTTTGCCTTTAGAATTTACTGTTTATCAGGTTTAGATAAATGTTATTTTGTTTTTGGGTGATGGGGCCATGTATATTGATTTATTGGTAATAAAGAAACTAGTAGGTAGTAGTACATACAGAGACATCAATTTATATTCTGCAGGATAGGTCATAATTTGATGAATAATTTTTTGGGACCATTTTTAAAGAGACTGAATTGATTATGATATAATGCTGATACTCAGAGTAACATGTAGCATTTATATCAACTTGTGTTTTCATACTATCATTTTTGAAAATAATGTAGAAATTACATAAGTGCTTTAGAAGCAAAAGTAAAACAAATGTAATTGACTGTGTATTCCTGTGATGAAAGGTAATGTTTTAGTTGACTTTTGTCTTGCAGTTGCTTAAGTTTGTGAAAGCTCACTTAGCGAACTTCAATTAAAAAGCTTCCTGCTCTTGAATTCTTAAACATTATATAGTTGAATGTAATTCTAATTAAAGTATATTGTCTTATCACTTGAACAGAAATTAAGGGCATACACCAATTGGAGATGCATTGGAGATACTAATAAACAGTTCTGTAGATTTGTAGCGGAAGGAAAATAAAGGACAAGGGATGGGTTCTCCTAGAAAATCTGATAGAAAGGCGCTACTAGATATAAGCGCATGGCTGTTCAACATAGTTACATCAGTTGGAATTATTATGGTCAACAAAGCCCTCATGGCTTCTTATGGCTTCACTTTTGGTATTTGACTTTTTCATTTTTCTCAAACATTTGATGGATTCAAGGCTACTCATTTTTCTCCTTTATTATGTGGTTCTTCAGTTTGATTAGGTTATAGATAGGGCTGTCAATCGATCAATTTAGATCTCATCCAAGTAAGATCCATGATGCAAACTCATGGCTACTTTTTTTCACAAAAGAATGTGAATCCATGAAGAATCCAAGGGACCAACAATGTGGATCCAAATCCAATAAAATATCAGATCCAGATCAGATCCGTACCCTTTTATTGACCGATATTGGATTGTATTTGGATTGCGTAAACATATTATTGCAACAATTTTATGCATTCATAGAAACACTATATTTACATTAAAATTAACAGTGAAATATGCATAAGACCAATATAATTAAACTGAGCAATACTATTACAAACAGTTGTGCAATCCACAGAATAAAATCAATTTTCGTATCATGACCTTGTTGGATATCCAAATCCAATATGCTGGTGGATTGACATCAACATGCATATCCAATAACAACATTAAGGCCCATTGACAACCCTATTACTTGTATATAAACTAAATGAAAACATAAGTGATTCCATGTATCAGTCATCATGTGCCAGTCGCATCTCAGAGCGGTATGTATTAAGTTGCACAAATGTTTTCATACTATATAAGTTCCATAACATGAATATAACTCTTAAGGAGGTGCTACTGATATTCCCCTTTTTTTTTCCCCTTTTTGTAGCAACCTCATTGACTGGCATGCATTTTGTCACAACAACCATCATGACTCTAGTGTTTAGATGGCTAGGGCTGATTCAGCCCTCCCATTTGCCCATGTCTGAAATTCTGAAATTTGCGTTTTTTGCCAACTTGTCAATTGTTGGTATGAATGTGAGCTTGATGTGGAACTCAGTTGGCTTCTATCAGGTCATTTATTCTTCATTTGCTGTAACAATTTACCAGTATCCCTACTGGTGTGGTGTTAACTGGACATAAACAGGATTTGGGTGTTATTTTGGCTTGGAGTAGAAGTTTAAGCCTCAATTAACTTCATTCTTGTATTAACTTTCTTTAAGCCATAGATAAGCCTAAGAAATGCAAATGAGGACAGATAAGTACTTCTCCAGCCCTGGATCCTGTAACAGCCTACATATACTGTTTGCCATCATATGTGTGATGGTAACAAGGGCATGGTGGTACTCCTCTCAAAGTTTACAATACAGGTAATGATATTTCTTCCCAATCTTTGTCTCTCATCCTTTTGCAGATAGCAAAACTTTGCATGATACCGGCCTCGTGCCTTCTGGAAGTGGTATTTGACCAGGTGCGGTATTCCCGAGGTACGAAGCTCAGCATAACAGTGGTTCTAATTGGTGTTGCCGTGTGCACAGTATCTGATGTTAGTGTGAATGCAAAGGGTCTGATGGCAGCTGTCATAGCAGTTTGGAGCACTTGTCTTCAACAATACGTAAGTGCTTCAAATTATCAAGGAGTTTGCTCTTTGGTATCAAGGACTGGAATTTTGAATATCCCATATGTAATTTGTCAGTTTGAGATTGGGACAGTCACTGCAAAATGATGAATACATATTGCTGTCTTGTTTTCAAGTTGTCTTGCTTTATGTTCAGATCAAGATTTAGCTAAAGGCTAGAAGTGGACAGAAAAAAATGGTAAATGAGTTTATTAAAAAAAAAAAAAACTATATTTTGTTACTTGATAGGTTAATCTACCAGTTTAGGCATTTTCAGGTATGTACTATTAACTGTGCATAGTAGAATACAATGTGATAGTTTCAAGTACCAACAACATAGACCTTGTTGAATTAGTGCCCTCAAGTAGAACAGTAACAAATAATTGTATGTCTGTTTGTACATGTAGCTGAGCATATCCCTTGACTGTTTCAGCTGATTACTTTTTAAACCTAATTTATTTTATTACTGATTCATTATTTATTTGTGTACATGTAGTATGTACATTTTCTCCAGAAGAAGTATTCTCTGAACTCATTCAACCTGTTGGGGCACATGGCCCCAGTTCAGGCTGCATCTCTTGTGCTCGTTGGCCCTTTTGTTGATTTATGGCTAACCGGCAAGAGGATTGACAAGTACGACTATGCCCTTCCCTCGGTGGTAACTTGTTAATCACTCAAAACTTACGCAAAACCCCAATTATTTATTATCCTTGTTTTGTAAAACAACAATGTTTTTTAGTTGTAGAAGCGCACCCAAGAATTATCTCACAAAGTGTTATTTGTATTTTGTTTTTTTGTTGACAAATTTCCATCATCGGTTGTCATTTTTATTTGGATACGAGTTGCAATGGGATGAAAAAAATACCGTGGTTTTTAATTGTGGAAAATATCATAATCAATATGAACTGGGCATTAAAAGAACTTGAGAGTAAATGGGTCATCTTCAAGCCCCTTTTTAATTCCCAATTCATATTTATTATGATATTTTCCACAATTAAAAACCAGGGTATCTTTTATTTTATTTTTTTGCATTGGGTAATTTGTGCTAAATCTACATGCTTAGTGGTTTGGTGTCTGGTTTACTATGTAGCAATTGCTATGCTTTGGTTTGTTTTAAGTTGGTTTATATAGATGTACTGGGGCTTTAGTGGAGCTATCATCTAATTTTGTACCTCATTGGTATGATTTTCTAATAGACGAGTAATAATATGTGACGGTGCAAATTGCAATCTTCTATGGAAGAAACCTTTTTGTTTTCATATAATTAGCATGTCCACATATTGTAATGAAAAATTGTACTTCTAAAACATTTCTCATAAACCTTTTTCTTAAAAATAAATCTTTTTGTCCTCTTGTAGTTCTTCATTGCACTATCATGCCTCATAGCAGTTGGTACCAACCTGAGCCAGTTCATATGCATCGGTCGGTTCTCTGCGGTATCATTCCAAGTGCTAGGTCACATGAAAACCATATTTGTCTTGATACTAGGGTTTCTCTTTTTCGGCAAAGAGGGACTGAATCTGCAAGTTGTACTTGGCATGATAGTAGCCATATGTGGTATGGTTTGGTATGGTAATGCATCGTCAAAACCAGGCGGTAAAGAGAGGCGGCCCCTCCTGCCTCAGAGAAATAATAATGGATTCACTGGAGAAAAAATCCATGATGATGAGAAGGTCTAGGTTTGCTAAAATTGAAAATTTTCTAGACATTTATAGGTTGTATCAAAGCAAGAAGTTTTTACTGAGTCCAAGAGAAGGCATGCAGTATATAGATACCCGGTTATCTTTAGAATTTTTGTTTGTTTCTACTAGTAGTAAATTACATCGTAAATTTGAGTTACTTCGGTTATATTTTTGTCTTTAACAAACATCTCCATTTTCTTCAATCGTATAATTTAGAAATTCCTTCTTATACTCAATTTTTTGTTATTATTTGGATTACCAATATGACCAATTCTTAGTGCTTTTAAGTGTTGCTTGTACTTCTCTCATTAAAAGAAATTATAATAAATATGCTTGTAATGTTCTATTTCAGATAGGTACTGCTTAGACGAATTCGGATCACCCCAGGTACCTGACCTAAGCAAATTACAAACGGATGGTCCAGATTAGTTCTTGTAATTTGTCACAAATCTCAGAACGGACCTCCTATAGTTTCTATAGGCACCAGATTGACTCTGAGTCAGCTGGGATTAATCTGGGCCGTCCATTTATAATTTGCTTGAGTCAGGTACTTGGGAGGATACGGATTCCTGCTTAAGACAGGTTCAGTACAATTATAAAGATTCCTCTTGTATTAGATTTGGTGTTAAGGCTGCATTAAGCCTTTATTAAAGATCCTACAATTGTGCTGATAAGTTTGTTAAAGAAGATTCAAAATCATGCAGATAGGAAAAAGCATTAAGCCTTTAAATATCCGACAATTTTATTTGTCTTTGACCATTAATCAGCTTTTGAGTTAAAATTAATTTCTGGATCACATCCAAATTTTAACCACCCATCAAGGTGAAATTAACTTTAGATCTTAATAAAGCATGAATAACTAAGGCCTCTAAAACTTTAGGCTTCAACCAAACACCACTGGCACATAGTCCAGCAAAGACATCTTGTATTTTGGTTAAATTGTTGTCGGCTTAATTAGCAAAGGTGTCAACTGTTTCTCAGATTTTTGTCCAATAAATTTATTGATCTCATTTAGAAAATATAAAATCAAACAATTTATTACGGTTGCAAATGATGATAAAATAAAAATCCTTGGTGAATGTTCAATAAATATTTTCTCAAAAATAATTCAAAATGTCTTGTATATAAAATATTGCTCATCAAATCATCAACTAGTAAAATCACAAAAGAGTTGAATTGTGAACTCATTTTTTTGACAAAAAAATGTGATTTTCAGGATCGGATAACAAAGACTATGATTGGTGAATGATTTCTAGAAAATGGACTAAATTTTTTGAATGAAGAAAAATTCAATTTCAACCTAACCAAAAATGAAGAACTAAGCATACTTTGGCATAGGATCTTTTTAATTTTTTAAAATTAGACAATAGTAGTTGTAAGACATGTAAGTTATGAAAACATACTAGATTACATCTGAATTTATCAAATTGTAAAAGCGAAAACCTTTTGATTTGGTATGGGGCTCTGCTTCAATTAACTCTTTTAATGGATTCAAATATTTTGTTATCCTCATTGATGATTTTTCTAAAACAACTTAGTTATATTTACTAAAGTAAAAATGAAGTATTTTCACCATTTTTAGATTTTATAACTTCATAGAAAACCAATATGAAGCAAAAATTAAAACCATTAGATCCGATAACATAACGAAATTTGTAAACCAAAATTTCTCAAACTTATTTAAAGAAATTTTTTTTACATCAAACAACATGTGTTTATACATCTCAACAAAACAACGTTTTCGAAAGGAAAAATAGACATCTACTTGAAATAACTCAGATACTTTTATTTCAAAACAATGTACCAAAAACTTTGGTTGGATGTCGTTCTTACCGCTACATATTTAATAAATAAATTGCCAAATGATAATTTGGATTATAAGAGCCCATTAGAAATTCTTTATCAATTAAAACTTAATATTTAGCATTTAAAAATATTTGGTTCATGTTATGTACATAAAAATAAACAAGACAAGTTAGATTATACTTCAATTAAGACTATTTTTTGAGATATTCGTCTTAAAAAAAAGGGATATAAATGCTATAATTCTAAGGGCAAAAAATTATATATTTCTAGAGATGTGACTTTTTAAAAAAATGAGCCATACTATAACGAAAAAATTTAATGAGAAATTTATTAGAGAATCATTCAAGAAAATTACATTACCCCAATCCAATCCATTAATAGAAGAGATAAGACCAATAGATATTGGAATTACAACCGAAAATGAAAATGGAAATGAAAGTGAAAATGATGAGAAAATAGAAGAAATGTCCTCAAATGAATGAGATCAAATCATAGAAGAAGCACCGGTAAGAAGATCAATTTGAACAACACAACCTTCAACATGGCTAAATGATTTTATAACTTATAAGGTATAATATCATATACAAAATTTTATTACATATGGTAATGTATCTTCCAACCATATAACTTTCTTGACCTCAATCGAAAAAGAACAAAAACCAAACTAATAGGAGGAAGTCATAAAAAACCCCGCGTGGAACAAAGTCATGAAAGAGGAATTAAGAGCTCTTGAAAAAAATTAAACTTGAATAATAATTAAATTACCAAATAATAAAAAACTCATAGGATGCAAATAGATATACAAAATTAAGTATAATAGCGATGGTACTGTGAAAAGGTACAAGACTCGCTTAGTTGCTAAATGGTACACCCAAATCTATGGTATAGATTATTATGAAACATTTGCACCCGTTGTCAAAATGAATACTGTAAGAATTTTATTTTTCATAACAATAAACCAAGGGTGAAAATTATACCAAATTGATGTCAAAAATGCATTTTTCAATGAACACTTGAAGAATATATATATATGTCCTTGTTATACTAAATGCACCGCTAATTGTTTAAAATTAAAAAAAAATAATTACAATTAAAAGTAAATATATGAGTTTAAATAAATTTGACATGCAGGGGGTGATAACGAAGTTCGACAAAACAAAGATCTACGTCTTCGGGGAGTTGCAACTTCTACTAGGTGTGTCTTTCTATACTCAACGAGAAATGTTTACAACTTGTGAACCGGTGAGCCCTTACAACCAATGGGAAGTCACATGACCAACTTAAGATGAGAACAAAGTCTCAAAGTCTAGATTCTCAAGAAAAACACTCAAGATCTCACTCTAACCTAATCTAACTCAAGATTAGTGAAGTAGGTTTGAGGTTGTTTGAGAGATATTGAAGTTTTAAGCTCAATCAACAATGGTGGAACTCAAGCTCACAGAAAATCACTTTTTAGAAAGTTAGGATCGGCTATCATTCTTTGAGAAGAAGACCCAAAGCCTTATTTATAGAGATAGTTCCAGAAAGAGCTTTTTCACCTAAAATGTTACTAGCATTTTACTCTGTGGAAACTTGATCAAAACAAGAATTTCTGAAGCTCAAAAATTTAATTAAAACGTTGAGCCAACGTTTTGGTTTCATTTGACTTTGACCAAGTTGTTTCACAGGCGTTTCTTATAGGTTAAATCATTAGAACATTTTACAAATGTTATCAACATTTATCCTATTGAAACAACATCAAATGCACTTTACTAAGTTTATAATTTTACAATTTAAGTTCTTGATAAATGTCTTTATGATTTATTCATCAAACAATCTACATTGTAATTTCAATTATTTTGAACCTGCATTACTCTAAAATAGAAGAAATCGTAAAAATCAATAATGTATATTTTGCAAATTAGTTAAATAGGCGAAAAATATTATTGCTAGAAACAACAGCCCTTACCACTCAATTACAAAAAGATAACAATTGTGATTTAGCTTGTAAGTTAAAGAATTTTTTACGGATTGAAGCAATCTTCAAAGGCATGGTGTGAAAAATTAAGCTCTCATTTAACATCTTGCAATTTTAAAATTAGTAATGTCGACCACTCACTATTTGTCAAAATTGAAGAAAGAAATATTGCTATTGTTTTAGTATATGTAGATGATATTATCATTACTGGGAATAATTTAGAGAACATTAAAACAATAACACTTCAATTAAAAGAAAATATCGATATTAAAAACTTAAGCTATTTAAAATATTTTTCGAGGATAGAAGTAGCGTATTTGAGCCCAAGGTTTATCTATATCTCAAAGAAAACACACTTTAGATTTGTTGGAAGAAACTGGAAAACTAGAGGGTAAGTCAATCTCCACACTAATAGATGGTAAATACAAACTAAATACCGATGATGGTATAAACCAATTTCAAACTAAATACAAACGTATATAGTTTGTACTGGATTCATTTTCAAATATCACACTCACCATAGGAATGGTGTTAGAGTCAATGCTTCTTAAAAGTATGCGTTTTTTGGTCAACTTATCGGTTTGTTATTACCCATTGAATCTCTTTCAAGGAATCGCCTATCAAAGATTGGATTGCCACCGCAAGAAGACCCATTAGAGTTAAACCCATTATCCTTGATGAAATTTTTAGGACTATATATACTTTAAGTCCATTATATACATATTTCTCATGTCGATCGATCATCATTGCTCGAGTTTGTAAGTTGTTTCTTTTACCTGTCAAAGAAACTTGTAAAACAAGATCTTCCAAATAATTGTAATTAAGAATAAACTTCACATAAATATTTCAATAATAAACATCAGATAATTAATCACATTATGGTGAAACAAAATTTGAATCACAAATATCATTATGCATATTTAATATCATAATATACATGACATGTAGATTTGATTTAATGTTTCAATCCCCACACATTTTCTACTATATATGCAAGAAAATGATTAAACCTTAATTATGTAAGACCAACTGCTATATGAGATAATTATAGTACAATCTCATTGAAATTTCAAAATATAACTTCTACCCAACTTACATATTTGGCTATCATGATCTATTAAATGAGTATTTTTTTATTTCATATATACTCTCGTATTTCATTTCCCTTATTGAATTAATCATTATGTCTCATAAAATTGAGAACATATATTTAATATATATATATATATATATTTATATGATATGCATACATATCATAAGGTTAATTTAATATTTCTACAAATATTTAAACCCTCACATTTTCAATACACTAATTTAAAATTAGTTATCTTGATAAATTAAGTACAATGAAATTCAAGCATTAAAACTGATCATTAATTATCTGCATGATTATTTTTATTTTTATTTTTTTAATTTACACCCCCACATTTCATTAGCTCAATTAATAAAGTCTTTCTTTTCGATTCAAAAACATAAAAATTTCATATGTGATTTTTATTAGTATTAGAAAAATTCTATAGTTTGCCTACTTATTAAGAGTAGAATTTGCCTTTTTTTTTTTAAGTTCACTTAGTCATCTGGTGAACTTAATCCTAAAATATATTGAAATAACTTAAAACAATAATTTCAACTTGCTGAAACAAATCTACTTCACATGCAATGCATTTAAATGTCTAATTTATCCATTTTCGACTTAATTATATATAAAATCAAAGTGTAAAGAAAGAAAGACAAAAGATTTATAAATTAATTTTCATACATTTATTTTTTATCATTTTTTCCTTGACTTGATACCAAATTAATTTGAAAATTTATAAATTTGACATATAAATATTTTACTTGTGAACTAGATTAGTTTCGTCGATTTGAATTTATTTTTTAAAGATAATCTGATAAACTTTGAAATTAAGCTCACAAAAAATTTTGTGAACTTAAAAACACCCTAGTTTTACTCAATAAGCTAACATTGATTTATTTAACAATTTCTAAGAACAAATTGATATCCCACTTACTAGCTATTTTAAATTCAATTTGATCTCAAACAATAATTTCAACTTGCTTAAACTATAAATGTTCAATATATCCACTTTCAACTTAATTTAATATAAAGGGCCGTGATAATTGTTATCCATTCTCATCTTCCTAATTTTATTTGTTCAATCTCATCCACATTTTTTATGATTTACAACAAATTTTGCAAATCTAAAACCACGAACGTCTTCTACGCAATTTTATCTTTCAAATGAGATCAATGATGATATACTTTCGAGCTTGTCGTCACACAAGTATTTATATCTCGTCATCTAAATATTTATACCTAGTATTTTCCACATATGACACCGCTGACATTTAAAAATATTAATATCAAGTATTACAAGTATTTATACCTATGTGGTCAACTATTTTTGTTAGAGAAATGTTGATGCAGAGATGCGGGGTCCACGATTGGAAATAAATAATTACAAGTATAGGTATAAATACTTGTGTGACGATGAGCCCGAAAGTATATCATCATGAATCTCATTTGAAAGATAAAATTGCATAGAATACGTTCATAATTTTAGATTTGCAAAATTCCTCATAGATCGTGAGAAATGTGGACGACATTGAAAAAAGAAAAAAAAAACTCATTTCTAAAAATGTATATGATTCTTCTTCCCATGTAGTTTGAGTGGTCTCCCCATATAGTCATATGAAGTTAGATATGTAAGTATTAATATCTTAGTTTGCAAGTATTAATTTATCATTTTTCAAGTATTTATATCTATGAATTTAATTAAACTCAGAAGATCACAGTGTTTTGAATAAATTTAATTAAACTAGTTAGTTAAGTTAGTTTATGGAAGTTAAAATATGTTTAAGAGTGGGAGGATGATGGAGAGATGCGGGATCCATGATTGGAGATAAATACTTACAAGTATAGGTATAAATACTTGCACAATGAGATATAAATACTTGTGCGACAATAAGCCCAAAAGTATGTCATCATAATCTCATTTGAAAGATAAAATTGCGTAGAATACGTCCGTGGTTTTAGATTCGCAAAATTCCTTATAGATCGTGAGAGATATGGACAACATTGAAAAAAAAAAAACCACCTCTAAAATCTCTTTAAGAGATGTGGGGGATGGAAATGGAGGGATTCATATAATTATTCTAATATAAAATCAAGAATAATTATATTCATCCTCACACTCCTATCCCCCCTCCATCCCCACAACTACAATTTAGGAATGTTACATTATGGTCCCCGCTAATTATTTAAACACTTCTAAAATTAAAGAGTCCAAGTTAAATAAGGAAGGTGATAATTATTTAGAGATTGTGCTATGGTCCCCGCTAATTATTTATCAATACAAAAAAATTCATCACGATAAACGTATATGAGATGCTTATTCAAGTATTCTTTACATAGGTATAAATACTATAGTGTATAAATATAAATACTTGTAATACTTGATATTAATACTTTCATATGTTAATCATTGTCATATATAAAAAATATTTGCAAGTATAGGTATAAATACTTGCATGATGAGGTATAAATACATATGTAACGATGTGTCGAAAAGTACGTCATCATAGATTTTATTTGAAAGAGAAAATTACGTAGAAGACGTCCGTGGTTTTAGATTTGCAAAATTTCTCATAGATCGTTAAAAATGTAGACGAGATTAAAATGAGATAAAAAAATCTACCTCTAAAAACATGCATGGTCTCCCATATAATTTGAGATTTGTTTGGAGAGAATTATTTATGTAAAAATTATTTACCTTATTGGTATAAATACTTTCGTTTTGAGGGATAAATATGTATGTACATAAGTATTAATACTTTAGAAAAAAAAAGTGTTGGAGTTTTTGTGGTCCCCATGTTACGAGGGGGATAATGTAGGGATGAGACTGTGGGGATAATTATCAGCATCCTAAAATCAAAGTGTAAAGAAAGAAAGAAAATAAAAATAAATTAATTTTAATACATTATTTTGTTTTCTTGACTTAATACTAAATTAATTTGAAAATTTACAAATTTGACGTATAAATATTATACTTGTGAACTAAATTAGTTTCACCAGTTTGAATTTATTATTTAAAGATAATCTGACAAACTTGATTTATTTAACAATTTCTAAAAACCAACAGCAAATTAATACTCGGCTTACTATTTTAAATTCAATTTGATCTCAAATAACAATCACACTGAGAGAGGTAGTTTATACACAATAAAGTCATTATTTTTCAAAAACTTACGGATCATAAAAAAAAAAAATTAAATATTTTTTTGAAAAAGTGTAATATTTATTTTCCGAATACATTTACTATAAAAATCTTGTGGAATAGTTAGGATTGACTTTTTAAACATTAAAATTGTTAAACATAAACAAAAAATAAAACAATCTTTACTTCTGTAAACAACGGGACCCACCTCCCTTAATTTTACCATTAATATAAGACTTAATAAAGAATTTCAGAATTTGAGATAACTGGATAAGATGAATTAGATAGGAACAAGACAACCAAGTGAGAATTAGATAGGAACAAGACAACCAAGTGACCAAATCGGTGCTCATCAGGAAGGACTATCATTCGTAACTCCAGAATCGGCACCAAAAGTATCACTATGCTCACTGAACTGTGGGTCCCATTTAAATGTCTCTTTCATGTCACCTTAACACCTTATGGAGCGACCAATCAATCTACTTGAAGTCATCACTCATCACTCGTCATCATCCTTCTCTTCTCTACTTCCTCTTCCCTTTTCTTTTCGAAGTAAATCTTTCTTTCAGTGCATTCTCCCTCGATTCACTGTTTTCCATTATTTAAGCCCTCTTGACTCTTGAGGGACCTCTCTATTCTTCCATTTATTTTACTCAACCTTTTTCTAGATAAATTTGCTTCTTGCGATTTGACTCCGAAAGTGGTAAATTGGTAGAGATTTTGATTTTGCTGAGAAGCTGAAGTTTGTATCCCGAGGTGTGTTCCTTAAATTATTGACTTCAAATTTGTGCTTGTTGGAGAGTGAATAGGTTGCAAAACAGTCCTTCCGGTAAAAGTGTATGATCAAAGTGTACCTTTAATCCGATAAAAGCTTTTCAGTTGAGTGCAATTGTTAATTGTGAATTTTTTTTTTATTGTTGTAAATCGGTGAGGAATGACCTCACTTTTTGTATATAGAGAGAGAGAGAGAGAGAGAGAAAAACTCTTTTATCTTTTTGTAGCTTTTAAAATTTTTGCTTACGAAACATCTCCTTCACAACATTATTTAGGAGGCCTATGTATCATGGATTTCAAAAGGATGTCTCCAATTGTTGCGCTTTATGCTGTTTTTCTCATATGCATCAGTACTAAGCATGGTGCATGCGATTTAGATGGGAATAAAAGTGCAATTTTGGCTATTGATGCGTCAGCTCAATCTGGTAGAAAAATACCCGATACACTTTTTGGAATATTTTTTGAGGTAAACTATATTGATTTCAAGTGAATTTTAAGGTCACATATAGCCCCATCTTATTGATGGTTTTGATTAGGGAAGGGTGGATGTGATCATTTAGCTAATTAATGGATAAACAGCCATATTCAATGAGTTATAGTATTAAAATATTTGTTATTTGAGAACTGTAACTAATCACTTGAACAAAATAATAATTATAGGAGATATTTTAATAAAAAAAATTTGTAGGAGATTAACCATGCTGGAGCTGGTGGCATTTGGGCGGAACTAGTCGACAATAGAGGTATAATCCTAAGGGGCCTTTCCTCCTAGCCCAAATTTAAAAAATGTTATTGTTAAAAAAAGCATGTGAAATTGTGAAAAAAAAGTATAACATTCTTGTATCATACAATGTTTATAAATCAGAGACATGGAAAATGAGTCAAATGACACGGTAACACTCTTTCCGTGTCCAGGGTTCGAGGCGGGTGGTCAAAACACTCCGTCAGACTTCAGCCCCTGGGTCATAATTGGAAATGAAACAACTGTCTTGGCTGGTACCGACCGTACCTCTTCATTTAAAAGAAATCCCGTGGCACTTAGAGTGCACGCAAATTGTGATGGCGATGGATGCCCATCCACTGGTGTTGGTGTCTACAATCCTGGCTTTTGGGGCATGGTACATACACATATATATCTTTTTGAATGAGGCTATGGTACTTTGCATAGCGCAGATTTGTCTGTACTATGAATTGATTTCTTGTATTCAAAGTTCGAATAGTCGATATGAACCATTGGACTTGATCTCCATATGAAAATGTACTTGCATACTAAATTTTTATAGATAGGTAGAAAATCATTATTTTTGGATGATCCAGAATTTTCAAATCAACTGATTTTTTACCTATATAAAAAAATAGTAAAGAAATTCTAAAATTTAGAATCTGATCAACAAGTTATTTTCATATTGAGATCATGTTGAACGGTTCAGATCGACTGTTTAGACTTTGAAAACAGATATTGATTCATAGTATGGATCAATCCAATCTATGCATAGTACCATAGCCTCACTCTAGCTTTTTTAACTGGTAAAGTGTTAGTACCAGTGTATCTGTGAGGACATGAACAGCATTTAAAGGTCAGAAAACCAGAATTGCTAGATAACCAGTGATAATAATGTTAATTTCTTTTCACATCTCCTTTTGTCAATGGTACATATTTTACCATATTTGCAGAAGGCACCAACATTTTTCATCTTTTCAATCAAGTACCTAACACTTAATGTATTTGTATTTGTATTTGTATTTGTACTTGTAACAAAATATCTAGTATCGAGATTGCATAGCTCAAGATAAGATAGCTGATTTTATCCGAACTCCTCACATAAACTCTAATATATTCCCCTCCATTTACAACCTGCCTTCCATTAGTCATTTCATTTTATAATCTTTTTTTTGTGGGAATTTCAGAATATCGAACATGGAAAAGGCTACAAGCTCATATTATATATCAAGTCTCTAGGTTTAATTAACATCACTGTTTCACTGACGACCTCTGACGGCTTACAGACTCTCGCTACCTCTAACATTGTGTAAGCAAGAACTTTCCTACACCACCCTGTTTGTACCAGTCATGACTGGTACAATACTTAATATGCTTCTGAAATCCTAGATCTAGTTAGTCTTTTACTCTTTTTTGTGCGTAGGGCATCTGCTTCTGATGTGTCAGACTGGATAAAGGTTCAACTTGAGTTGTTTGCCATTGGTTCTGCACCTAATGGACGGCTCCAGTTGACAACTAGAAAGAAAGGGGTTTTCTGGCTCGATCAAGTCTCTCTTATGCCTATGGACACCTATATGGTACATAAAAGCAATTTTACATTAATTGTCTAATTTTGTTTATTCCAATATTTTTGTTCCCAATATTTAATGGGTATCCCAGATTGTACCAGGCTATGAACAAGGCAGATATCTTTATTTATCTGACAGCAGTGTATTTTATTCATTCCATGTAGGGACATGGTTTCCGGAAGGATCTTGTTTCCATGCTTGCTGATTTGAAACCTCGTTTTATTAGGTTTCCTGGT
This sequence comes from Carex pumila, assembly GCA_033356055.1. Lineage (NCBI taxonomy): Eukaryota > Viridiplantae > Streptophyta > Magnoliopsida > Poales > Cyperaceae > Carex > Carex pumila. The sequence goes on along the minus strand of JARJHM010000769.1, from coordinate 76,613 downwards.
AAGGTTCATCCAGAAAAATAATTGTTTTTATTAATTTTTTCTTTGTTTCTAAAATTGTGGTGTCTCTAGGGGGGTGTTATGTGGAGGGAGAGAGGCTATGGAATGCATTTAGATGGACGGCCTCGATTGGCCCGTGGGAAGAGAGGCCAGGGCATTTTGGAGATGTTTGGAATTATTGGACTGACGATGGCCTCGGTTATTTTGAGTTTCTTCAGGTAGTGAACAATTACCAGTATATACATTTCTTAACCGAACTGCATACATGAATATGCAATGCATTATGTTGCACTGCCCTTTTAGTCAATGGGGCAGTTGGAAAAAAAATGATCACTTCTGATTGGACGTCAATCAATCAATCAATATAGTATAATCAGGTTGCTTGAACCCAGTATAACTGTCCTGCTTTCACATTTTTGTTTATTTTACATTTTTTACCTATCCACTTGATCATTGTGGCAGCTTGCTGAAGATCTTGGTGCATCTCCTATATGGGTAATAAACAATGGTAACTTGTTTTTATTAGTATTTTACCCCTCCTATGTTAAGTGTTTAGAAAGAATTTCATAGTGATAGAAGAAACTTTTCACTTTATGCTTTGTTTGTAGGGATCAGTCACAGGGACTCTGTAAGGACCACAGACATCTCACCTTGGGTTCAGGCATGTACTGGTTTTATATCAACTTCTGAATTTATTTTATTAATTGAGACATCTGCAACTAAACACAATTCAACCCAATCTTACTAGTAAACTGCACAAGGAACTACCTTTACTGGTGATATCTGGCACAGTACAATTGTGGCTTTTTAATAAATTTTTTCATTCTAAGCATTGGACTCATTGTACTCTGCTTTATTATGATTTTAATCAGGATACATTAAATAGTATAGAGTTTGCAAGGGGAGATTCGAACTCAACATGGGGTTCCATTAGGGCTTCAATGGGTCACCCTAAGCCTTTCCAATTGAACTATATGGCTATTGGTAATGAAAATTGTGGCATGAAATTTTATCGAGGTCAGATTTGCTTTGTATCTTAGTAGTGTAACTCTCTTTTAAGTACTATTATCAAAAGGGAAGGAATGGATAAGAAGCACATTAAAAAAATAATGAAAAAGGACGTGCCACTATAATTGGCAACTGCAGAGAATTGGTTTGCTTTTGTTCTGAACTGATAAAAATCATTAATGTTTTGGTCTGAATTTACTTTCACTTCTGTTAGAGAATTACCTCAAGTTCTACTATGCAATAAAGGAGGCATACCCAGACATTAAACTTATCACAAATTGTGATGGATCAAGAAGCACCCTTGACCACCCAGCAGATTATTATGACTTTCATGTAAGCAAATTATAAATTATGCCCAATTGATGCTCTCAGATATTTTTCTGATCAATTTTTTTCTTACCTTTGTTTAATTTAATAGACCTATACCTCAGCTAGAAATATGTTTAGCCAGAAGGATTATTTCAACAGTGCATCAAAATCTGGACCGAAGGTTGGTATTTAAAATAATTTTTACATGTGTTCTTTTATCATTTCATTTTGGGTTGCTCTACTAAGCCTTTTATATGTTCATGATATTAGACCGGCACAGTAACAATAGGTATCTTTACTCCCATAACAAAATATTGAGCTGAATAAAGGTTGTGAACTAAAGCTAATGAAGCCCAACTTGATTGTTCTAACTTAGCCCGACATAAATTATTCATGTTTGGTTGATGTCTAAAGTTATACCTTGACTTAAGTTATTCCTTGTTTGGTAAGAATTTGGTAGCTTAAGGTATGATTTGATATTACAAAATTTGTAATATCAATATTAAAATTTATACAATAAAATGAGTTATGTACATATGTATCTTAGGAATGTACATTGCATTTAGTGGATTATGTTTAATTATATTTATATGTGTATCAGTTTATTTATAAAAAATATGTTGGATTGATGAACAAAAAAATTATTTATTCGTAATACAATTTCATAATATATTTTATTTAACTATTTTCTAGATTGTATATTTTGTTAATTTAGAAAGTTATGCTATCTTTCAAAAAAAAATTATTGATTCTATAATTGATGAAGTTAAAGTTCCTTTATGCTTTAATGGAACAAAATTAATTGCTTATTTTATATTCCTTAAAAAGTGACTAAAAATAATATAAACAATGAAAAGTTAGGCTTCATACTTAAATAAAATTAAACCATCTAGAGGGGTAGATTAGTTTAGGCTAATTTAGACCGGTCTAAAGGTCGGCTTAGTCCATCTTAGTCCAGCTCAATTAAACCACGTTTGGTAGAATAAGTGAGGCCTAAAGCTAACCCTAAAATGAACTCAAGCAGTATTGTTTGGTTCTGTATCGAAGATGCCTAATCTGAACTGTTTTATAGTTGGTAAGATAACCTGACTTAGGACCCTAATCGACAAAGAGAATATATAAAATTAAAGCAATATTAAAGATTACAACTCGACTCATCTATTGTACCACTGCTGTACTTTCCTATTATGGTTGACTTCAATGGTTTTGCATTTCTATTTCTGTTTTTACTTACTAAACTTGGTTAATTTGTTTTAGGCTTTTGTTAGTGAATATGCTGTGACAGACAGTAGTGCCGGCACAGGAAGCCTCTTAGCATCCTTGGGGGAAGCAGCTTTTCTGATTGGTCTAGAAAATAATAGGTGTTTTTTTTTTTCCTCTCATGGGACAATACAATCATTATTTCTTTTCTTATTAGATGCATTAGATTTTAAATGTTTTGAACTCTTGGTTTCTGAGGCAGTGATATAGTGGAGATGGCAAGCTATGCACCACTCTTTGTAAATGCAAACGACCGGAGGTTGCTATTTTTCCTTTTTCTTCTTTCTCTTACACTTTTGGTTTACCAATACCAAGTTGAGTTGTAATTAACTAATTATGATAGTTTTCTGATAATAAAATGAAACAGGTGGAACCCAGATGCAATAGTATTTAACTCAGCACAGATGTATGGCACACCTAGTTACTGGATGCAACATTTCTTCAAGGAATCAAGTGGTGCTACTCTTAACCCAACTTGGACTCTACCTGACTTGTCAAGTCAACTGGCGGCGTCTGCAGTTACATGGAAAAGCTCAGACCATGCTTCATATGTTAAAATAAAGGTAATATATGAAATAAAATACTTGACCATGGTGCAATAGAAAAATGATACAATAAGAAAATTAGAGAAACTTCGACTATTGATTCCAGATATGATGATGACCTCCTTTTTACGATCCTTATTCTACCTAGTTTTCCCTAATGCCCCCTTTTGATCCCTATGCCTTTCTAACTTCACAACTTTATGAGGTTTTGGCAGCAGATTGGTTCTGCTATTTTGGCGATACTTAAGAGGCCTCTGTTTTAAACTGTGAATTTAATAATTTCTCCAACCAAGGTTAATTAGTGGCAAGTTTACCCCTTTTAAGATGAGAGGTCCAATGGCCCTGTTTTTTTTTTCTGCCCTATCATGACCAGTTTTTTTTTTTTTTTAAATTGAAAAAAATCAAAAATATTTTAAAAGATAAATGGGAGCTGTTGATCTGGTTGACTGGTTCTATCTCAAGATTAGGGCATCCATGTAAAAGATCATTAAATTATAGTTCATTTCATATTTTTCATACATGATCAAAAACAAAAAGAATCAACCATTTGTTGTGATTTGTTTGGTTAATTTTGATAATTCTAAACGTGAATGCTTTACCTGGGGTGGAGCTAGAAAATTTAGATTTGGTGGAGTGGGGGCTAAAATGTAAAGTACATAACCTGAGGTCACTGTAATTTGAACCCAAGTATCCACAACAACAAAATGAAATTCTAACCGTTGGGCTACAAGCACACATTTAACATCTTACTAGGGGTGCTGAACTATATAAAAATTGAAAAAAAAAAATGAAATGAAATTAGATTTCTATATACATGGAAATTTTAAAATCATCTTGCATTACCTTAAGATTCGCCCCGTGCATTACCTTTGAGGTAAAATAAGATCAATGGTTCATCATTTCAGTTTGGATTATGTATTTTGAATTATTAACAAAAAGAAAATTTTGGTGCAGATTGTAAATATTGGAAGTGATAGTGTGAACCTCAAGATTTTGGTATCTGGATTAACACTTGCAATAAACTCACTCAGTTCTTCCACTACCATTCTGACATCCAGCAATATGATGGATGAGAACTCGTTCTCGAACCCAACTAAGGTAAAATACTTGCTAACTGTCAATATCGATCTTAGAATAGTTTTAAAATAGTAACAGATTGATAATTTCTTCTAAAAACTTTGTTTAAATAACAGGTGGTGCCTCAAAAGAGTGTGCTGACAGATGCAAACACAGAAATGGATGTTGTGATCTCACCACATTCTCTCATATCGTTTGATTTGGCACTTGAACAGACTGGTTATGCAGCTGATATGTAAAACAGTAGGGAACTAAAGGGCAGCAACATTGATCTCACATTTTGTAAATGTTAAATAGTACTATTCAGGTTAGATATCCAGGAATGGGATTACTGTCATATACATGTAAATGCTGTATGGATGGTTTGTAAGTTGTAACCAAGCAGCAATGAATAATTCAAGGTTGGGGGTACCATTCTTGACTGGTACCATATTAGATTGTGTAATGGAGAAATCTAGCGAGCAATGCATGGAATTACTAATAGCACCAAGGTTATGGAACGGATGCAATAAACAAATGATATACATTGAACTTTTCAAGTCGCATTGATCACTACTTTTATCATGTAGCTCTTTAAATGGATTTTTCTTAGGGTTTGATAGGAATATAATAACTTTGGAGTTCAATTGATTTCAATTTAATAGAGATGATAATCGAGTTATTCAGATTTTTGCCCAACAAGTGAGCTCCAGTAAATTACACTGACAGATGCAAGCATAACAAAAAAAATTAAAGAGTGTCAGACAGACATATGCTTGTTGCTGGCGAATAATTAATAAAGAGTATACAAAGTTTAATAAACTTCGTCAAAAATCAAATACTTTTCCAATTAGTACAAGTTTGAACATTTTCAAAATGACAAATCAGATGTTACACTAAGTCTGTTGCTAGTACAAGTTTCATGCTAGGTCATGTGAGGAAAGCCAGAGTCTAATTCCAAAGAACTAGATACTCTAGATACGGAAAAAAAGAAAAAAATTATCTAGGTTGCCCTCAGTCTCTGTGTGACTTAATTTCACTAGTATAAGATTGCTACAATTCGTCCCAAATAGAGCAACAGTTACACATGATAATCATGTACATTCCTATCATATCAGAAGAAGCAAAGCAAAATAAGCACCAGCAAGCTCTGGCACATCCTTCTTGTAGGGCTCTAGAAATTTCTCAAGGAATCTCTGTTCAGAACACTTACATGCAGTTAAAACTTAAAAGACTACATCTCTTTCCCAAACCCTTGGCAGCCAAGATGCTCAGCACCTGATGCCTCGGGACCAACCTATTTACTAGGTTATACCCAATCAATAGAGGCTGAGATGCTATGCTCCTTGGTTCCAGCTTAGCCTGTCTGATAAGAAAATCCATGTTTGATTTTATCCTCTCTTCAGAATTTCCAAGTATACGAGGGAATTTGCTGAAAGGAGGAGAACGAAGAGAGTCTCTTTACAAGCAGAGAAGACATTGTGTAAAACAATTAAAAGGATGATTGCTTGTTTCGGTTCGGTTGGAGCTCTAAGTCTAATAGAAATGGAAGGAGCCAGTCTGCAAGACCACAAGAGGATTTCAGAGACGGAATGGGAAGGGGAAGGGGAAGGGGAAGGGGAAAGGGAAAGGGAAAGGGAGGGAAGAAAAACCCTTGGATTTCAAAATTGTATTTGTTGGTTCCAATTCGAGTACAAGTAGTTTCTAATTTCAGCCCATTTTCTTATTGTGAGTTGCCATAAAATTTTTTTTTTAATTTTTTTTGAGTTAATCAAATCACTTAATATTTTATTTATCCCAATTAAATTACTCTATAATTTTTCCATATAAAATACACGAAGACTTACAATTCTAGTAGGGTCTTTTAAGCTAAAGTGGTGTGGAAAGCTAATAAAATATGCTTATTCCGTCCAAAATACTAACGGAATGAACATATTATATCTAAAATGCTAACGGAATGAGAATATTCAGTTAAAATTTTAAATAAAAAAACTATAAAATGGCTTGATTGGAACAAATGAAAATTTAAGTGACTTGATTGAAACAAATCAAAGTTGAGTGACCAATACGTAATAACAGACAAAATCTAAAAAATAAAAAAAAAACTATATTTAAATGAAAATAAAAAACAAATAAAAAAACATAAATTCAAATAATAAATAACAATAAAGAAACAACAACAAATGAAAAAAATGATCAAATATAACATGATTTTTTTAAATTCTCTCAAGATCAGAAAGACATGATTGTTTCCATCAGCATAAGATCTGTTATTCATCTATTTACAAAGATACAACAGCCATAAAAAAAATTCAGAAAGATATGATTATTTTTATTTTCATTGTCAAAACTATAAAGGAAGAGAAGAAATGAAACGAAGGAAATGGAGAAATAAGTAAATAATTTAATTGCAAGAATTGAAGATAGTTGTAAGGAAAAATAAAGAAACTGATCGCTTAGAGAAATAAGAAAATAATTTAATTGCAAGAATTGAAAATAGTTGTAAAGAGAAATAAGAAAACAGATCGTTAGAGATTTATTCAAATTTAATGTAATAAACTATGTAGTAGTCTGTGTGACGAGTATATTTTTAACTAAATTTAGACTTCTATATATAAAATATAGGGATCAACTAACAGTCCCTCCTACTTCAGTCCCCTAAACGTCCCCCTAACTAACTGATGCATAAAGTACGATGGGGACCACTAACTATATAGGGGGACTACTAACTACTTAGGTGACCACTTATATTTGAAAAAATTTACAACTGACGCTCGCATGTATGGATACTTATACGTGCAAGTATTACCATATAATACATTAAGTATTCATACCTAAGACATTAAGTATTAAAAAAAGAAACTGGACATCAACTTTCTTTTACACACCATCTTTTATACATTTTTAGAAGTGAGTTTTTTTTGTCCGTTTAATTTTGTCAATATTTCTAATGATCTGTGAGGAATTTTACGAATCTAAAATCACAAACATCTTCTATGTAATTTTCTCTTTCAAATGAGATCCATGATGAAGTACTTTCGGGTTCTTCACTGTTCAAGTATTCATACTTCAGTATGCAAATATTCATACCTTGTCAAGTATTTTTCTGTAAAATGTCGAGTATTCATACTTATGCATTGAAGTGTGAATTGTTATGGTGTAAAGTAACTTAAATCAGCAAATCAGTTAATCTATTTGGTGCTTGAATATATTGATAGGTACTGAATAAAGTATTCATACTTATAACTGAACTATGAATTGTTTACATATGACATTTGTATTTCTAAAAAAATATATATAACGTATCAAGTATCCATACCTCATCAAGGAAGTATTCATCTTTAAAATGTCAAGTATTCTTTTGTAAAATGTCGAATATTCATACTTACCCAGTAAAATGTGAATATTTATGAGAAACACACAGACGTGCCTTGAGCATTAACTATCTATTAAAAAATATTTATATTTATGAACCTAACTCCCCATCATATATAGTTAAAGCATCAATAACTACATCTCCAAGTATTGATGCCTATGCAAAGAAATGTTGCTATGTAAGAAATCAGTTTCTCTAGCATAATTATTTCACATGGCATCAATTTTGCAAGTGTTGAAGTATTCATACATATATGTATAAACAAAATATACATACATAAGATGTAAAGTATTCATATCAACTACATAATCATGAAACCACTATACATTATTCAAATTAAGAACCAAAATTATTCTTGACAAAAAAATAACTAAATGCATCCTCATTGATCAATTACTTATTGAAACGAAGTAAAACAAGTGGTAGCAAGAGTGAAGCCTTGACTACTTATCCAAGTGCCTAACTATGAAAACATATATCGACTACTTCATAAGAAAAAACATTCAAATATAAAACTAAATAAAAAATATCAAATATTCATACTTATGCATTGAAGTGTGAACACTTGATGTGTAAGCACTGCACAATCGCCAATAAGGTAGTTTTAGTAAAAAATATTAATATATATCTAAAATTTTAAATATTAATACTTACATATTGAAGTGTGAATTGTTATATTATAAAATAATTTAAATCAATTAATCTGTTTCGTGCTTAAATGTATTGATAGGTACTGAAGAAAATATTCATACTTATAACTGAAGTATTAATTGTTATGTTATAAAGTACGTGGTTGTCGTTACAATACAATATGTATTATGGAGTATTGACACGTGCATTGATGTGCGAATATTTATGTTGTAGATAAATATATTTTTCATCAACATATAGTGAAATTATATTTATTAAAAATCTTTTTTCGGAGATTGATGGTATTAATAGGTAATCCAGAAAGTATTCATACCTATAAATTGAAGTATGAATATTTATGCTGTAAATGAGCTATAGACATTTTATTTCATTCAGAAATTTAATAAAATATTACATCTTTCATACAATATTGTTATGTGACAAAAGAACATGTCCTTCTCCAGAATAGAAAAATACACATAAGATTGATGATATTAACATGTAATCCAGAAAGTATTCATACATACTTAACATATGAATATTATATTGTAAAATATGCTATAAAGGAATACTAATATTTAACAAATCAAAATTTTGTACAAATACTAAATCCATGTAATCACAATTGAAAAGTATTGATATTTATAAACTCAACTCCTCATCATATATAGTTCAGGTTGATAACTACGTACATCTTCAAGTATTGATACCAATGCAAAGAAATATTGCTATGTATGAAATCAATTCTTCATTTCATAATTATTTCACATTGCATCAATTTTTCAAGTGTTCAAGTGTTTAAGCGTTCATACATATATTTATAGACAAGAATATAGATACATAAGATGTAAAGTATTCACACCATCTAATAAATAATCATGAAAGTACTAAACATTATTAAAACTAAGAACCAAAATTATTCATAACAAATAAATAAATAAATGCATCATCGCTCAATTGCTAATTAAAACTTGCCAAATTGTTTTTAATAAACATCGAGGTTTATTAAAAGAGCTCCAGTCACCCAATTGAGTGCATGAAAGAGCATTTAATTTAAATGGAGCTCCAATCATACAAAATAATTGTTCAATTACTACACGTTTTACAAGATGTTTACTCAACAAAAACCTAATATATCTATACTAATTACTATTAAAATAGTTATACCAAATCATTGTTCAAATAACATTGATATAGCCATCTGACGGTGCACCTAAGATAGTGAAAATTGCAAGTGTGAATGCTTTGAAAAAACCTTGTATCAGTATCCAGATCTATGTGCTTAACCTCGACAGGTAGCGTACTAGTTTCCTCAAGTAAGATGAGATATTGCGCCTTGTACCAGTAGTTATCACGCAGAAGATCTATTCTAGTATCCCTAAAAAACCAGTAGATGAAGCAGCTCTGTGTTTGTATTTCACACCTGATGAGGTATAATACCTAACAGCTCTGTACCTCATCAGATCGGAGACAATGCTCTGCGCTCACCTTGAACTTCGCCTTGTGTTCCTTTATGCTTCTCGCCCAGGCCGGGAACTTCAAAGGTGATCCAGGCAGATCGGATCTGGGAAGTCCGAGGCTGATCCAGGCATAGAGAGAGAGAGAGGAAGGGGGTCGAGCGGGCTGACGATTGGAGAGGTCTTGGAGCGAGAGAGAGGAGAGGCGGTCGTGCGGTGGCATGCTGATGCGAGAGAAGAGAAGCAATGATTCTGAAATGTTGAGAAAAAGGAAGAGAAGGGAGAGGCAAAGTGGATCGGAGGCTGCTCAGAGTATTGATCAGAGGATGATCGGAGGTGGATCGGAGGCTGATCAGAGGCTGCTCAGAGTGTTTATCGGAGGAAGGCAGAGATGGGGAGGTTAGGCTCCATTGACGGGAAAGACTAGGGAGAGAGAGAATGGAGTGGAGGAAGGCAGAGATGGGGAGGTGAGGCTCCATTGACGGTAAAGACTAGAGATATGCTATGCATCACAGGAAGGGAGAAGAGAGAGAATGGAGTCTCCTCTTGCTGTGCATTTTATGGTTATCGTTTATTTAAGTTTTTTTTTCTAGAAGGTTCCCTCTTTTCTTTTTTGAATCAAGGGTTGCCAATTGTGCTGATCTTTTCTTTTAAGAAAGTTAAATAATCGTGGGGACGATTAGGGGACCAAACAACGGGTACAAAATCTTTACTCTAAAATATATATATATTTAATAAAAAAAAATTATGTGATTATATAAAATTTAAAAATACATCTTTTAATCTCAGTTGTTGGCAAATCAGGACAACTACGTACATAATATAATAGAGATTTATTGAAATAAGGCGAATGGATTTCTTATATTCCAGTGATCATTTTCAATTTAAATTTTATTTTGATTGTTTTAAACGGAGAGATCCAATAAAAAATAAAATGAATAACAGGATATATAGATCCAGTAATGTAAGTGTTTTTCTTTTTAATTTTCTTTTATGAAAACAAGCCCAAACATAGAATCCACCTTACATGCACGGATGCACCTTCTCTCATCTTTCGACCCCTTAACTCTAAATTGAAAATCCAGTCCAGTTTCACTTGAAATTTGATGAAGAAATTTTATATTAATTATTTACTGTAAAACCGTAATATATATTTATTGTCATCGGGTCTGTTAGAAATGACAAAGTTTAAGACATTTTAATAAATAAATATTTACTCTCATCGCGAGGTAACAAGTAATCGTTGCTTGAAATAAACGCAACTATTCTGGAAGACATTTTAATTAGTAGTTTTAGAATTACAAGATGGGTAATAGTTCTTACATGTTACATCACAACTTGACCAGCATGTTCCTCTTGCAATTGTCTCTGTGTAATATCCTGAAATTATTCAACCAAAAGTTGTTCAATTGTTACACCGGTTTGTATTACCAATTCAAAATACTTTTGGGAAGCATTAATTGTCTGTGTGCAAAAACCACTGGTACTGTTCATTGTATGTGTGTATTCTTTTAATGAATACTAAGTTTTCCCTTTCTTCACTCAAAACCATTGCTATCGTTTACTTATAACAACAACAAAATTTTACTTTGATATGAGTAAGCTTTACTTGATATGCATATTATTATTCTATTTTTATTTTGTCATTGATAAATTTGTTCTGCTAAAAGGAAAATTTTCTTCATTTTATTATCTCTGTCTGGTTGACATATCTTCTATATGTGGTACCTGATTTCATATTTTTTGGCTTGAATTTACCTGTTCAAATTGATGATTAATTTGTCCATACACAATTTTCCGTTTTAATTAGATCTTAACTAAAACCACCTCACAGTGATAACATCATCAGTTTAGGATAACATATCGGTATCCAATTGGAGGTTTCTTTGATTCTTTATAATTTGTGTATTCCCATATATTTTGACTCCATGATTCTCTGCTAAAATCTTTACTCAGATCTCTTTTCTCATCTATATAGCTTACTATACCATCTACTGGATCTGGTTCAGATTCGGATTCTGATTTTGGTTCATGTTTAACAATTGACTTGTGCAAGTTCTATATCCATTCCGACTTTATTCTCTGGTTGAGATTCAGGTTCAATTATAAGTTCAGATTCACATTCATGCAGGTTTTGGCATGACATCAGATTTGGGTTCTATTACTGATACATACGGTTCTAATTCCATGATAGTTATTTACCTGTAGTTAGTATATCTTTTTCAATCTTTCTATTCATTTGTTTTACTTCTTTACTAAGGTATAGATAACCAAAATTGCCTGGGATGTTATGTGTACTAGTATAGTCCCCAAATTTATCAGAAAATCAAAAACAACAACAACAACAATCAAGCCTTTAGTTCAAAACAAGTTGGAGTAGGTTAGAAATGAAACCCAATCACAATCATAAAATAAAGATAAATAGTAATAAAGTAGTAATAAAAATAAAAAACAATAAAAATAAAAGTGAAAGTGAAAATGACAATTAGAAAATCACCAATAAAAATGAAAAAAAGAGTCTCTTTTGCAGCTTTATCTCTGTATTTAGTGTTTTAATATAGCAGTTTTCTATAAATAATAGTTACTCTTGTTTTATTTTATTTTTACATTTGGTCCACTGATATCACCTTTTATACCGTATTTTTTTGAAGGGTTTTCTGGTTGTCACCGGTATGAGGCATATCAGCAACTCGGCCTTCCAACAATCCGATGCAAGGTCTGACTCGGTACCAAAGAAACTTTGCCGTACCATTTATTGTTAAAATAACACTATCATGCCAATGGTAAAATTGTCCATTGTTAAATCAGTTCATACCAAGAAGTTTTATTCCTTTATTTTCTGCGTTTTCTTTTGTTAATTGTTAATACCAGATGAACCAAGCATGGTAAAATAACCCTATCATATCGAAATTCAGTTCCCCTAAAGTAACTAAAATTTTGAGTTTGAATCTGGTCCGTCTGATCTGTTCTAGTGAGAATATTAAAGGACCCTGTGCATTCTCCTTCGAGCCAGATTATGATCAAATGGTAAACTCAAATTTTGGGCTACTTCAAGGGATCCAAATCCATCATACTGAGGGTAAAACTATCCATTGCCAAATCAGCTCATACCAAGAAGTTTTATTTCTGTTTTTGTGCCATTTTGTTTTGTTTTGTTTTGTTTCAGGCATCATCATTTGAGGTGAATGAGAACAGACTTGTCAGATACTACTTATACCACAGCTTTGTGTAGTATATGTAATTAAAGAAATTTGTCTAATGTTACTCTTGTTACCTTTTGTGTTGTCCCTATAAACAGAGATTAGTTCTGATAAAATGAGTCATAGGCAGTAGAATAAATGAATTAGATGAATTTGGAATTGTGTTATTGTTCTTCTCTTGCCAAACAGAGATAATCTATCAAAATCCAAGCCCAATTCTCTCTCAGAGTCTATCTAATTTGAGAAATATATATATATATATATATATATATATATATATATATATATATATATATATATATATAGCCGGAGGTGCGGCCGCCTTTTTTTTTGTGATGTTCAAACAACAAATCTAAACCGTTAAATATTTAATCTAATACTATAATCTACTTGAAGACCAAATTTTATATTTTTTGGAATTTTTTTACTATTTATTAAGCTGGTTTGACAACCGTTGTTTTCAGTAAATTTCTTCAGCATTGAAAACAGCAGTTTTCAAACCAGCTTAATAAATAGTAAAAAAAATTCAAAAAATGTAAAATTTGGTATCTAATAGATTATAGTATAGATTAAACATCTAACTGTTTGGATTTGTTGTTTGGACATCACAAAATAATAAAAAGGTGGCAGCACCGCCGGTAGAAATGTTGCCGGCAGCAAATTAGCCACAGCCTATATATATATATATATATCTCCATTCTATTATTAAGCACGTTGGGTGTCCGATCCGCCAACGACTATGATTCAAAAATGGAATTTCAGATTTAATCTCCCCCCTCGAATCAAATAATATGTTTGTTTGGATTAAATATATATTTTTTAAATGTAGAAGTCTATATTTAGTTAACAACATACTCGCTGCACGTACAGTCACACAATATATTACAATTAAAATTGAATACACTGCCTTTTAGTGACTTTTTTTTCGTTTCCTTATTTTTTATTTTCTTATTTCTCTTTCGTTTAGCGACTTTTTCTTAGTTTTCTTATTTTTTCTTTGTTTATATACATATTATTTTTGCTTTTATTTAGATTTTCTTTCGTTTCCTTAATTTTTCTCCTTTCATTTCCTTATTTTTGCCTTTGTTTAGATTTTCTTTGATGTAAACCAGAAATGAGAAAAGGAAACAATTTAATTTCTCGTTTGTTTCTTTATTTCCTCATGACAGAATAGATATTAAATTTTTCTTTGTTTTCATATTTCATTTTGTTTGATTTATATAGATCCCAACAGTAGAATAGAAAAATCCAGAAAATATTCTCATACATATGTATTCATACAAAAGTTTGTTGTTCATCAGCTTCGATTTGCCTGGCGGATTAGGGTTTTTAATCATGTTCAAATTGTAAGCTCTGCTTTTTTTCATTTATAAATTAAAATGATTTTAAGCTTCTTATATTTGTTGCCTAAATTATAATTTTAGTTGTTAGATTTGGAATTAATTTAGGACGCTTCGGGTTCGTACAATAATTGGGAAGGGATGGTAAATTCTAGAAATTTTGTAATTGAACCCAATTAGCTCAAATTTGCATAATTTGATGTTTGAGTAAATCTTATACACCATAATTTTTATGAATTGGTTTTATTTGGGAAACTTGTTGCACTAATTAGGTGGTGCAGTACATATTTGGTCTAAAATATGAGGATTTTCTATAAAACAACTATTGTGTAGGTCAAATAGAACTTTTGACAAAGAAAACTTCAGACAAACATATAAAGACATGCCATCTTTTTACATCATTGTGCAATTTAGGAAAACTGTTTGTAAATAAACACTTCTATTGTTCTACTTATTTTATCTTTGTACATGATGTTTTTCTTCTCTTTTAATGTGCAGCTTTTGTGAATTCAAGTAATTATTACTTAATCACTACAGAACTCACTAGGTACTGCTACACATGACAACCAATGATGTCTTGATTGTTAATTTTAAATCTCATGTAAATGAAGATGCTACTGTTAGCAACCTACAATTCAATATTGTTGAACCATCTGTCACAGTGACTACATATAGGAGAAAATGACTATATATTGTTTTTGTTCTCTTTATTGTTACGATATCAAATGGTCACTAAATACTGTAATTAAAACTGACAGCAGAAATTCTATACATGTTGAAACCAAAGAGTTTTTGAACGGTATATAGAAAATTAACTCTTGGGGTTTATGTAATCATGTCATTAGTAGTAAGATAACTATTGAATCTTTTTTCTTTTTGCGCATAGTATTTATAAATTTGAATTTTTTAATGTTGGACTACATCGAAGAAGATCAATGGCAATGATATTTCAATTTTTTTTCATGTTATATTTGATCTCTTTTTTTTCATTTATTGTTGTTTATTTTACTGTTATTTATTATTTGTCTTATCTTTTTTTAAAAAAAATTTTTTTGTATGATATCAATAACAAAATATGCACAAACACATTATTTGAAGACAATCAAAAGCCTAAAGAAAATAAAAATAAAATCAGTGTTAAAATGGAAAACTTGCAAAACTAGCTAACATTATTTATTTTTCCCTTTCTAACAAATAGCTTTAAAATTTGAATGTTTATCTTGAATGTCCTTCTTTTTTCCTAAATCATGATAGTTTTGATAAGTTTGCGTCAACAAAATTTCAAAAACAATATTTATATAATGTCTAAAATTGTTTCGGTAACTCTATGAACAAATAGATAAATTAAGCATGTGTGCATGGTTTATTTATCTAATATGTTTTATTTGTATGGTTTTGACAAATTTTACAACTTAATAATTCATACTTATATTATTCATAAAATTTTATAATAAGTTTATTGTTTCTATTATGATTAGTTATTTGATATATTATTTAAATTACACAAAATAAATTATTTTTCACCTATATTGTAATAAATAA
Organism: Carex pumila; assembly: GCA_033356055.1. Taxonomy (NCBI): domain Eukaryota; kingdom Viridiplantae; phylum Streptophyta; class Magnoliopsida; order Poales; family Cyperaceae; genus Carex; species Carex pumila. Next base: position 60,893 of record JARJHM010000769.1, on the reverse strand, counting down.
TTATTTTTTTAATATCTTTTTAAGATTATATAAAGAATTATTTGTGACATATATTCGAATTATATGATATAGCGAAATTACAAACTTTAAATCTCCTGAATTGTTAATTGTAGGATCCGCTGCATTAGTATAGTAGCTACATAGTAAAAAGTGCAACATACCCTTTTCCCCAAATTTGGGGAGCATGCGAACTCGTGGATGTGCCGCGCAGTCAATTTAAGACTCGAAATCTTATCTTAGGCTAAAGCGTGCAACCTTAACAAAGTTGCGTCTCAACTTAATTCCATACCGCCGCTTGTTTTCTTATATATAGATATTCTGCTCAGAAACAACCCGATGTCTTACGCAATAAATGTCTCATTAACACATATTTTTGGGTAGGTTCCTTTTGTTTCCGGCAAAAGGAACAGCCAGAGCTAGAGACAGAGATGGGAATATCATAGACGAAAGGAAAATTATGAATTTATGATTAGGATAAAATGGTCTGAAGTCTGAACCACCTCAAAGAAATCGTACAAGGGTCGTCAACAGACAACACATGGGTTGATATTTGTTTAATTAATGATTGATACATGATTGCATATTTAAATAGATTGGCATTGAGTTAAGTTTCAAAAAATAGATTGGTACATATATATATATAACTCATATCAGTTGATCCAGACCAAGTTTAATTATATATATATATCAGAACAACTTCAATGAATTCTTCGGAAAATCATAACCCACGTTACGTATAATTAATGTTTTTCATTTTCTTTCATCTTTCTTTTCTTTTTGGAGAGCTTTCTGCTAAACTTATGGTTTCCCTTGTCATATAGAAAATTATATATACAATTACTGGATTTAAAAAAAATATATAATTTCTTTTAATTATTTCAATGAAATAAGAAATTAGAACACTAGTCTTCACTGATCCTAGAGATCAATGTAGCAAGAAAAACACAACTTACACCATAGTTAGGGATAAGTGGAGTCAGTTTTGCACCAGCTACTGCATACTGCACAAAAGGCTGAAATAGACTATTTCTGCTAGAATCTGGGACCGAAATAGATGGTTTCTACCTGAAATAATACAGTTTCAGCCTGAAACAGGTGAATTGGAAATAACCCAGTTCTGAATAGGTCAAAATTGGCTGTTTATGTCAGAAACTAGGACCGAAACTGGTGATTTATGCCTGAAACAATACAGTATGCTGTGGCGGGTGCAAAATTGACTCCATCGATCCTAGAATCGGTGTAGGTTGTGTTTTTCTTGCTACACCGATCTCTAGGATCGGTGGATGCTAGTTTTCTAATTTTCATGAAAAGAAGGCTTGTTCCCTTGAAATAATTAAAAAAAATTATATTTAAAAAAAAATCCAATTACTGGAGAATATTGGGAGAATTCGCACAACATATTACAGTGCGTGCTATCGTTCTTCCAATTTTTTTGACATAAATACTCCCTATCATATTATACATCTGAATATATATAAGAATCGAATGGGTATATAAGTACGATGTTTCTACGGAGAGAGACATTTGCAAATTGCAATGATAGTAAGGAAATATCTAAAATATATATATATATATATATATATGAACGTGGGAATTTACATAAATCGTTACTTTTTTCTAATTTATGTTTCTATTGCGCGCTTCAACCTTTTTTTTTTTTTTTTGTTGGTTTGGAGCCCTGAGCACTTTTATTAAACACAGCTTCAGTTTACATATTACAACAATATTATTTACTATGTGATATTGGAGCAAACCAAATAGATCTAGTACCTTAATTAGCATATCCCTATATATATATATATATATATATATATATATATATATATATGAGGAGGGATCAAATGACACCATTTTTTGGTGACATGGAATGACACCGTCTATTTTCAAAGTCCAAACAGTCGATCCAAACCGTTCAACTTGATGGATATGTTAAAATGTGCTTAAAGATCAAATTTTACATTTTTCTGAAAATTTTTTTGGTTTATTTAGAGGGGTTCAAAAATTCAACGGTCTGAATATAGCAATTTTGTTAAATACTTAATAAATAGTAAAAAAATTCAGAAAAATATAAAATTTGATTTCCAAGTTACTCTTAATATATTCATCATATTGAACGGTTTGGATCGACTATTTGGATTTTGAAATTTCAAAAATGAACATTGTCACACTATGTCACCAAAATAGTGGTGTAATCCGATCCCTCCTCTCTCTATATATATATACAACTCTTTTCAACAGGACACGGCATGTCCATCGATCTTTTATTTGTTAGTTAAACTGATAATTAACTAAAAGAAGTTCATATATAATATAAAAGTATTGATCTTGAAATTTTAAATTAAACAAAATATTATAATAAAACAAGTTATAATCGTTATATTGTGTGAATGACTATACAATCACTAATTATTAGAAGTAAATTGATAAGTACGACACACACACACACACACACACATATATATAGTGGAAGAGACTTTAATTGGTGATTCAAAAAAGCTAGCTGTCAGTGCACATGTTAGTGATAAGTGAGACATTTTATGAAAAAAAATGCTTCATAATCAGAAACACTTTCATATTTGTCTTTATTAATTATTATACTAGCTAGCAATTATAATAATTAAAGGTTCTCAATTAATTAAGCTCCATGTTCTTCGTAAAAATATATTGTACGTAGTCGTTTGACCATCCACGCTATAAGCTAGCAAGATGTACAATAAATTGCCCATATATATATAGTGTATACTCTTCGGACATATTAATTTATCATTGATATATATCAACAGAATGAAATAAAACACACACATATTATTACAAATTGTTTATAAGAAATTAATTTTGAGTTAGTACAATAAGAACTTATGAGTTAACAAATTTAACTTTTATTTAAATAATTAACTATTATATATATATATATTAAGACAACCAATAATTTGACTTAAAACTTTATTAAGAAGGTTTAAAAAGAGAATGCATAATAGGAAAATTATTTTTAGTAGGTTACATAAGAAATTAGTTTATGATAGTTGTACTTACTGCCTTTATGAAGTATAGAGGAAATAATTGCAACTTGTATGTATAAAATTGACATGTACGGCTAGTGATTTAAAATACTGCAACTATTTTTATACATTTTACAACAAGAACATTAAAGGTAAATTTTCATGCATACCCTTCAATTTTTTGAAATTACATATTTTCCTTCTAAAATTCATAATATCTCATAATATCGTATTTAATTTTATAAATTTTAAACACTCACAAATTACCCAATATATTGTCTGTGCTATTAAAACTCAGTTTTAATTTATAAAATTTTCATTTTATCTTTTATGGAAAAAATAAGAAATATATAACATGTGCGTATGACTAAATGTCACCGAGTATGAATCACAAGTAGAGATAGGAAATATTTACCCTCACAAATCGGGTAATAGAAAAGTGAACATATCTCTTACACGTGTTACATATTTTTATTTTTTAATAAATAATAAAATAGAAACTTTATACATTTAGTATTAACAGAAAAATAATAAATTGAGTAAATTTCTAAATTTTTTAAAATTTAAAAAAGGTAAATATGATATTATAAATTTGAAAATAAAATATGTAATATTTAGTTTTTTAAAAGCTATACATAAACTTTTTCAAACATTAAAAAGCAGTGTCATAAAAAAGTCTAATTAATTGTTGACAGTAACTAAACTGTCATGTATTTTTACAACTAATTAGGCTAATTATTTGTAATTATTCCTATATATTATTCTGTCACAACCGCATTCTGTTACTTGCAGCAATGTCAAGAAAGAAAACTGGTGGCGGTCCAGTCTTTATTGTTTTTCCCCCCAAATTTCCAACCATTTAATACTTATCAGATTGTCAGTGAATATGTTATAGTAGAAGAGTGAAATAAATACTTGTGACCTATCAACCATCTATCTGTATTAAACGATTTGTTGCACGGGAATGTCCGAAATTTCACTGTAACTTGGGCCCACTATCCAAGATCTTTCATCTGTGTCTCCTGGAGCGCCGAATCATATTCCCACCTCAATAATTTTTCAAGTTAATCATTCTCTCTTCTGGAAAACGCAGAAGCAACAAAGCGTGGAGAACCAGGTACCAGGCATTGTCTTTGATCTCATCTCATCTCATCTATTCTGTGCTGTTAGATCAGGATGCAACGGTCGAGATCTATGACATCTGCCCGACATCGGTCTCTTCTCCTTCTCGCCTTGCTCAAGCAAGTGCACCGTGACCATGGCATGACTTCACAGTCTCTCCCTTCAAGGCACCGTTCTTCACATTCTCTCTCTCCACTCTTCACTATTTAAGCAATATCTCAGTGAGCTTATTATTCTCGCATTTACATACTCTTTGCCCTTCTCCACAGGAAATGGTTGTTCAAATTTCAATTTCCAAGGTGCTAAATTGGTGCAAGTTTTGATTTTTCTGAGACGATAGCTTCAAGTCCGAGGTTTGTTCAATCAATTGTTCAAAATTGGACAATAACTTATTAAACTTTGTTTTGTGTGTGAACAGTGGAAAAGAGAAGCAAGTGATTTTAATTGTATCATCCCATTATATAATTGAAAATATTATTCTTAACAAGATAAAGTCTTTCAGTTGTAACGGTATTACCAACATGCAGTGCAAAGCCGTGCAATCCTCTACATTATCCATTTTGAAAAACATTTTCATTTTATTCATTTTCTCTTTCGTTCTATTAATACACAGGTGTCTTTGGCTCCTTTGACGGGGAAAAGGTGGCACTGAATTATGGATTTCAAAAGGCGGTCTCAATTTGCTGTAATTTATGCTCTGTTTGTAGTATGCGTTATTGCCAATTACGGTGTTTGTGAATTGAAGGCAAATAAAACCGCAACTTTAACCGTTGATGCTTCATCTCAATCTGGCCGGAAAATACCAGACACACTTTTTGGGATATTTTTCGAGGTAATATTTGAACTTTAAAGAGCATTCACTGGCCAGTGTTAATTTATTGGTTCATTTTGGACAGAATTGAATTAATTTTTTGGTAGTACTTGGTAACTTCTCAGTATAAGAATGTACACAATTGGTACAATTTGTATTTATAAAAAAAATTATGTAGGAGATAAATCACGCTGGAGCTGGTGGGATTTGGTCTGAACTTGTCAGAAATAGAGGTACTCAGCATGAACTATTTTTTATTTAGGTGATAGTTTTTTTTCAAGGTTCTAATTAGCGATTATCACGTCATCGCGGAAAGGCTAAAAAACCGCTATAGCTATGCTATTGTGCTGCTATAAAACTGCTGATAGCGCTATAGCTTTTAAGGTTCGAAAATGCTACAACTAGCTATTTAGAATACTGTTTTTTTTTCATAAAAATAAAAAATAATAACAACTTGCAGCAGCTAAAGATTCCGCTCATTTTCCATGTTTGCTTTTGCCTAAATATGTTCTCTTCTTTTTAAATTTTCTTGTCCTTCTGCAACTTTTGATGCTTAATGATTAAGAGGGCTTGAGCAGTTGAGCCTAATTTTTTTTCTCAAGAATTTTCATCTGTGTTTGATTTTGTTTTGTGTCTCTACAGTTGTTATCATTACAGATAATTTATGTCCTTCAATTTGTTTCAAATATATATGACAAATAAATAATAAAATAAACCATAATAAATACTTGAATAAGTAGTATGGTAAACAGTTAAATTATGCATGTATTCCTGGAGGCATTCTGGTAATTTGAGTTAAAGTTTTATGCTCTATTGTTTCCAAACTTTTTGCTTTCTGAAGAAAAATATTGTTTATAATATTAAAAGATAGGATCCATGACATCTCTTATCTCTTCAGGGTTTGAAGCTGGAGGTCAAAATACCCCATCAGATATTAGCCCGTGGGCCATTATTGGAAATGAAATGACCGTCTTAGTTGGTACCGACCTTACCTCTCCCTTCAAAAGGAATCCTGTGGCGCTTAGAGTACAGTCAAACTGTGATGCCAGTGCATGCCCCTCGGCTGGTGTTGGTATCTACAACCCTGGTTTCTGGGGCATGGTATACGTACTAATTGATATATATTACACTAGTATTTCACAATTGGAAAGAGGGAACAGGGGGGGTCGTTTCCCTATTGATCTTAGTATTATTACTGATATAATACTTACCTGCTTGGCAAGTTATGCTCTAATATAATAAACGCTATATGCTATCTAGATGATCTCATATTTGATACCGGAGCCTCAGTCACGTACTAATTCAGTGTTTACCAACATAAAGGGTATAATTGAAAATAGTTTTTCTCCTTACTTGTTTTGTACCAGCTTGTAGGGGGATCTGACCTGACAGAATGACAGGTCATATTCAAAGATCTCTATCTGCCATCTTTTGAGCCAAAAATGTGTCCTTCATTTGTGACCTGGCTTCTTCTAGTCATTTTTTATTTAACTTAACCTTTTATTTTCATGCATATATATATTTAAAGGTTCTTTTACTAATAGTTCATCTTGGGTATGATTTTCAGAATTTAGAAAAAGGAAAGGGATACAAGCTGATATTATATGTCAAATCACTGGACTCAGTTGACATCAATGTTTCACTAACGAATTCTGACGGATCACAGACTCTGGCAACCACTAACATTGCGTAAGAATGAACTTCTGTGTGTGTTACTGCCACACCTTTTTCGTATAATACATGACTGTTATAGTTTTGAAATTATGTCCATACAATCCTGTATTTTTTTAGGTACTTAAATAACCCTTTTTTTGTGCAGAGCTTCTGCTTCTGATGTATCAAACTGGACCAAGGTACAGTTTGAGTTGTTTGCTACTGGTTCCACAACTAATGGACGCCTCCAGTTTACAACTAAAAAGAAAGGGGTTTTCTGGCTAGACCAAGTCTCCTTAATGCCTATGGACACTTACAAGGTACATTGTGGCTTGTTTAATTATATTTGATACCTCAACAACAATTGCTTAATTTTTAATCTCTTTGGACCCTTCCTTTATTTCCGGCAGGGACATGGTTTCAGGAAGGATCTTCTTTCCATGGTTGCTGATCTGAAACCTCGGTTCCTTAGGTTTCCTGGTAAGAAAATTTTACTATCATTAAAAGATTCAATAACATGCATGTCAAAACTGGTAAGTGCTGGTATCTTCCCAGGTCATTATTTTACTCTTCTTCATTCCCAGCTTTGACACCTTACCCAAAAAACCCAATAAAAAACAAAAAAATCTGTTAAGACCTCTTTAATTTAACTTTTTTTTTTTTTCAATTACCGTGATGTTAGGGGGTTGCTATGTGGAAGGGGAGAGGCTATGGAATGCATTCAGATGGACAGCAGCAATCGGTCTGTGGGAAGAGAGGCCAGGGCATTTTGGGGATGTTTGGAATTATTGGACTGATGATGGACTAGGCTATTTCGAGTTTCTTCAGGTATGAGAAAATTGATTGGCTCTACTGTCTTACATAACCAGCTATCCAATCGATAAGGTTTAGATCTGTCCTGAAGCATACTGTCACAATAACTTGACTAATTTGGGTTGGGCATTTATGGATCCAGTAAAAAGCTGGGTTGCCCAAAACCTTTATATATATCTGACCTGCTTGAATGATTGTTTTGATATCTATATTTTCTTATGTACTTCATGATTTGTTGTAGCTTTCGGAAGATCTTGGTGCAGCTCCAGTGTGGGTTATAAACAATGGTAAATTTTTGTTTATGTCTGCAACTCTGTTTTATGTAAATAAATTAATTGTATATATAGATGGAGTGAATTTTTTAATTGTTTTTCTTGCTTGTGTTGTAGGGATCAGCCACCAAGATTCTGTAAATACCGCAAACATAGCAGCCTGGGTCCAGGCATGTATTTGGAAATCTTAAACTACTATTTGATTATCATTATACCTTAGCCAAGCAATTAAACTTTTCAATTGGATACATTGTTTTTACAAATTCAACTTCTTGGTATATGATTTTTTTGAAATAGGATGCCCTAAATAGCATAGAATTTGCAAGGGGAAGTGCTGACTCAACATGGGGCTCAGTTAGGGCTTCAATGGGTCACCCTGAGCCATTTACTTTGAAATATATGGCTATTGGCAACGAAGACTGTGGCAAGCCCTACTATACAGGTTTATTTTCTATCTTTTAATTTACTTTCTTCAACCATTTTTTTTTTATCAAATCATTATCCAAATCTTTAGCAATATTTGCAAACAAATAACCTGCTGTTTTATACTTGTGCTTAAGACATACTGTATTTAGGATCATTGATTGCCAGCCAATTTAAGTCAAGCAAAGAGTACCCCCTTAAATATTTCATATCAACTCAAGCACATCTAGTGGTAACCAGTTCATGCAAAACATGGTACTCAAGAGTCAACACTAAGAGGGTAATGGATGTGGAAGTCAATTTTATATATTCATAGAAAGGAGGGTTCAAGTGATTCAGTTTCTTTCGCCTTCGAGATAACTCCACACTTTTAAAATAGTAATAGAAAAAATATAGAACTCCAATGACTAAACAAAATTATCTGTCCATTATCTATATAATTTTCTTGATGTGCATGCAAAGATTAAACAATGTCACATCTAACAGTTTTAATTTTGTCATTTGAGTACTAGGTTTTCATTATTAAAAATTTATAGCAGAATAGAGACAAAAAAAGAGGATTTGGATCCCATATTCATTGTAGTATACCTGAACCATTACTAGGGTTCTAAAAATGTGCCGTGACTGCTACAGTATTATACGTGGCGTGCTGTGACCAAATTAGGAAGGATGGTCACAGCACGGTAGTCATGATGCCGTGACCACATGTGACGTGTCCAAACGTGACTGGTCACGTTTGGTCCTAATTACACGTGACCACGTACTATGCTGTACCGTGATCAGACCTTTTGCATGCCATGCCAATTTTTTTAAAGATGACCACGTCACGCAAATGGTCACGCCGTGACTTTTCCCTAACCATTACCCTAAGCTAAAGCAAATATCTCAATAACTAAAGTAAAACTTTTATTTTACTTTGTGAAAGGACTATAGAGTTAGTGGGTAGTATAGGACTAAATAAATCAAAGTAATGCTTATTTTTAATTTTGTGCAGGAAATTATCTCAAGTTCTACTATGCAATAAAGAATGCATATCCAGATATGAACCTTATAACAAACTGCAATGCATTGGGCACCACACTGGATCACCCTGCTGATTACTATGACTTTCATGTTAGTATCTAAACCTTAATTTCATATAAACTTCCGAATAGTTTTCATAATATGAATATGTAAACCAGCTTAAATTGGTTTTACATAACTTAAACCAGATAAAACAGGATTATGACTGTTGCCTGAAATTGTCAATATTTAACCGAATTTACCTTTTCCATGTATGGTAAAAGTTTAAAACTTCATAACAAGAAATACCAATTATTTTAGTAAATTTTATATTTACATTCTTTGTTAACAGACATACACCACAGCTAATGGTATGTTCTCTCAGAGAGGTTTATTCAACAGTGCAACAAGATCTGGTCCAAAGGTTAGTTTAACATATCAACATTCATTCAATTTTCTCAATTACGAAAGGTTGTCTGATTTGTTAATTTTTTATTAGGCTTTTGTCAGTGAATATGCCGTGTGGCAAAGTGATGCCGGCAATGGAACCCTTTTGGCTTCATTAGCTGAGGCTGCTTTTCTGATCGGACTAGAGAAGAACAGGTTCTTTTTTTTTTTTCTTTTTTTTTCAATCATGTGTTCTTATGAAAAATCATCAAACCATCCAATAGTGTAATGCCAGTAAAGCATTCTTAATTTAGCACTTGGTAGTTGGTCAATCTCATTTCTATCCCATTTTAAGAACTAATAATTATCAGATGAAACAGGTTAGTAATAGAAAAACAATGTAATAAATAATAGCAAAGTAAAATAATGTATACATGTATATGCAGCACAGCAAATTTGGCTGCTCATGAAGTTCTGTGAATTATTTCTCTTAAATAATTCATGCATATAGTTTAAGGAGTTCGGTTGTAGTTTTTGAATGAAATCAAGTAATTAAGTCTCTGAGTTTCCCATGCAGTGATATTGTGGAGATGGCAAGCTATGCTCCGCTCTTTGTAAATAACAATGATCGAAGGTCAATTCAGATGCTCATTTATTTAAGTCTAACCTTGTAATAATGTACATGTAAAATGTTTGATTTATGGTGTTTTGTCAAAACAAAAATGGAACAGGTGGACTCCAGATGCCATAGTATTTAACTCAGCAAACATGTATGGCACGCCTAGTTACTGGATGCAACAATACTTCAGGGAATCAAGCGGTGCCATTTTTAACCCTACTTCTATTCAGTCTGACTCAAGCTCACTCACTGCATCTGCAATCACATGGAAAAGCTCAGATAATTCGAGTTACCTAAAAATAAAGGTAAAATTGTAAATTACTCTTTTTGACAATAATATAACAGAAGAAAATATCAAATTTTGACGAAATATTGGGGTTTAATTCCTCCTTTTGGATGAAAGTATACCTCTTTTGATCTATAATAATTCCTTTATTTCATATATTGCAAATTTCTGATCCGACATACCTTCTTAACTTTCTGATTTATTGAGAGGGTTTTTGCATTATTCTCACTACACTTATTCAGAATGGTGGGTTATAAGTATAACACGTACCCCAACCCTAAAAAAAAAAGTATAACACTTACCCCTTATTGAAACTACCAGAAAACTTAGTTGCCATTCTTATTCTTTTTGCAGATAGTTAATTTTGGAAGTGATACCATGAATATCAAGATTTCTGTGTCTGGATTATCATCTTCAGTAAATGCACTTGATTCATCCACTACTGTTATGACATCTAGTAATGTGATGGATGAGAACTCATTTTCAAACCCTACAAAGGTACAATCCTTGGCAACCCTTGGCTAACATCACTTGTTCTATTATATAGCAATCAGTGTTCTTTACTGAAACTTTATGGTACTGTAGGTGGTACCAGTACAGACTGCCTTGGCAAATGCAGACACACAAATGAACATTGTGGTCCAGCCACATTCATTGACATCTTTTGACTTGGCACTTGCAAAGTCAGGTTATGCAGCTGATATGTAAAATTACAGAAGAAAGGGGAAATACAAAGTTGGCAGCCTTCCCGTGTATTGTATTTGTAATAAAAGAATTGGGTCAGGTTATGCAGCTGATATGTAAAATTACAGAAGAAAGAGGAAATACAAAGTTGGCAGCCTTCCCGTGTATTGTATTTGTAATAAAAGAATTGCGTCAGGTTATGCAGCTGATATGTAAAATTACAGAAGAAAGGGGAATGGAGGCCTAGAGGGGGAATACAAAGTTGGCAGTCTTCCCGTGTATTGTAATAAAAGACTGCAAGTGTATTTCACATACTTGTCCAGCATAACCCAGTATAATACTGCCAGTTTAAAGATGATTGCTAATAACTTTGTTATATGTTGTTGTTGTTCGAGCAGTTTTCTAATAACATGCATAGAGTTTTGAAGTTGATTGTTGTAAAATGGCCTTTTAAAACTCATCTCAAACCATAGTCGCAATAAGCATATCAAAGTTATTAAAAGGCCATTTTTCAACAATAACAATAATAATCTCAAACCATAGACCCAATAAGCAGCTCCTTCAAAAGAATATCAATAAAGTAGTAACTCGAAACCCCAGTCACAACAGAATAAGAAAACTACATTCGCAAGGCAAAATAATATGGTGACTATCTAGCATGTGGGCATGTGGGCATGTGGGCCAACAAAATGATTGGAAGAGTTAAAAAAGGACCAGAGTCCAATCAAAGGTCAAATAAAAAAATATTATCCAACCCTCCTGTTGGACTTGTTGCCTGTCACATAATAGAAACTAGAAAGAATGCTAATATACCTTGCAATGGATGTACAACTTACAAATAACATACAAGCACTTAACAAAAAAATTAGACAAATCCAAAATGTAGCACTGGGACATGCAAGGAGATCTTATATAAAACTTCACAATACCATCAACAAATGAAATTCTTTTAAGATACCTAAAGAACTAAAGAGAGAATGATAGTTTAAACCAAATAATATACAAAGAGAAGTGAAAAGTATAAACTTTTTGCATCATGCCCCCAAGTCAAGAAACTACATGCGAGCGCAAAATCAAGGGGTAAGTACAACACAAGCCCCTACTCCAACACTGCACGTTTCAAGATTTCACAAATAAATATGCAAGAATATTTTCTCAATTATTGAAATGAAGTAAACGTATTTATCTTACCACTGACAAAAGTGGGCCCTGCATGAATTTGTTATGGAATGCAAATTCCACAGGCTTTGCATTCTCTCCAGGCCCTCTAATAAATCCTCTGGAGCAATTCAAGAGATAATTTCTGTGTTAAAATAAATAACACAAGTAAAATATAAGAAATTAAGTATTCATGTACTCACATCAATGACACACTGACTAGTGGGGCCCGCCTAACATCATACACTGCAATCAGGCCAGCATACTTCTCATCACTATTCTTATATGATAGAGCCAATCTCTCTCCTGTGGAATCCCAAGCCATTTTTTCTATCCCTCCACTAAAGCACAGTAAATATATAATTAGTTTCTGCTTTAATGATACCAATAAGTCTATAGAAAAATATAACAATCATTTGGGGTTAATATTTTATACCTGCCAATCAAAGAGGATAGCTCTGGCAGCTCAACTGGTAACAACTGTGCATCTGTATTCAATGAATCAAGATATCAGGTTATAGACACCGAACTCACAGACTCGGTATTGTTTGTACATGTTTTGTATTGTTTAATTATTACTGATGCTTTGTATTTTCTTTGAGGGTTACTGATGCTTTGTATTTTCTTTGAGGGGGGGTGTTGCTTTCAAAAGAACCTCACCATTATCTACAAAAGTAAAGTCCTGTGGGTGATACTAGACGTAAGACTCAGACAACCAGTCTAGCAATTACGTTTATATATTAGTTAAGGGATAAAGCCTTAGGAAAATTAATTTCAATAATCAGAGTTAAAATAAGAAAATCAAAAGCAAAAATATAACAAACTACCCTTAGAACTGAAAATTAACCAAAAAATAAAAGAAAAGAAAATGAGCTACTTATACTGAAAATAAATCTGTTCAGGTCAGAATCTAATAACCAGATCAAATCAACACACTGCTAACATCTACTAAGGTTTATAATTTGCAATCCTTGGTATTTTTTAAGAACAATAAATTTATACCCAAGGAAGGAGGCTTTGATGTAAAGTGAATGCAACCCAGAGTGGCTGAATTGGAGAATGAGATTAATATGAAACGCCCTTCAGGGTCCCACTCAGCTCCCTGACACATTACAAAAGCTAAATCATGTGCTTCTATTACTATTTCTACGTAAAATAAACAGTGCTAGGATGCATTACGATTCAAAATGCGATTGTCTACAAATAAACAAAATTTAAATAAAATTTACATTGTATATGCAAGATACTTCAATCCATTGAAAACAGTGAACAGCATCTGTCAGAATATATAGGCAGTGACCAGTATGATTTACCTGATATGGGTCTCTGATTCCATTTTGGGAGGTAACATTTCAAGGTTTGCTTCTTTTTAGTCAAATTTTCTGACAACAATATTATTTCCTAGAGAAGGAGCTTGGGTAATAGGATGGTTCTAGATTAATACATCATACATGTTACTAAAATTTTAAGTGTTTCTCAAAACAGATATCGGTTTTAGGCACTCTTATTTAAAAAAAAAAAAAATAGAATAGTATAACACAGTATATTATACAAAACTGTATTTTAGCTTGCATTGCACTTAACTGAATGGTATAACATAAAAGTATACTATAGAAAACTGCACTTTAGCTCATATCGCACATGTAACCTTACAATTTGTACAAAATGCTGTTCAAATGGACCCACTTAGTTCAATTATAACTCATTTGCAAAAGAATAGCAATATCAACAAAGAAAGAAAAACTAAAGACCCATTTCAATCTAAATCACATATTATATGTATAGTTAGAACTTACAGTGACATGACCACTAGTTGAAGACCAAGGTTCAGATGTCCATGTATTTGTTTCCCATAAATAGAAAGTGCCATCCCTTGTTAAAGTTCAAGAAGAGAAAAAAAAATAAAGTACTACAAATAAAGGGGGGTTACTTTTGAATCAATATACTTCGTAAATCAAATAAACATCCTAGAATATAATTTTAGTTACAAGAATATTTCCTTCTAAACTACCAAGATCAGGATGTAAAAGGTTATTTAATTACGGGTTTCAATCATCAGGGTTTCTAAATGAATTTGGACTCAATTTTTTTACTTAAAATGGAAACCAATGTGACCTGGCAAGAATCATCCATAAAAATATCAGCAAAACATAGCCAAGCCACATTTTGTGTACAGTGGGGCATAAGAACTACAAAACAGTACTTGCAACACTTTGTATACAAAAAAAAAAAACATGAATTCTGTATAGGCAAAAAAAACTGAATATCTCCTGTAAATTGCATATGATGGAGACAACAATTCCCAATGAATTACTAAGGGTGAATGTAAAACATAAGTATTGAGGAAAACAAAAACAAGGAGAAAGGATGATGTACAAGTTGGCAGTAAAGAGGTAATCTCCAGTAGGTGACCATTTTAGTAGAGAAATTGATGATCCTAATCCACGTCGAATTGGAGTTCCCTCCCCTGCATTACAGAAATATTATTTAAGTTAAGTATTGTTAAAGATACGAACAAGTAAAATAAAGAGAAGTTTGTAATACCTTTAGCAACATCCCATATTGTGAAAAATGGGCTTTCATATGATGCAGATGCTAAGTATGTGCATTTTGTGTTAAGCAAAACAAAATGGATCTTCCTCAAAAGAATAAACAGGAAAATATAAAGATAAAAAAGTAAACTCATCTATAATTATTATCATGTGATACTGTCACAAATTTTTTTATGTTTGAAACCTAAATGAAAAAAATTTCACGTGGAAAAATATAAATTCTGCTTCAGTTTCCTATGTATTTGAAAGGTCCCCACACCTCACCTTCATTTGTTTCTCTCAATATGAAACTAGGAAGAAAAAGGTTTTATTAAGGAGAGGTAGAAGGGCATGTGATTCTTTGAAATAGCACAAAAAACCTCTATTCTTCAGGGTGTCCAATTATTCCTAGTTGTTTTTCCATTTTATAGATAATGAAAAGGATATTTCCCATCAGGTTTCCAACTGAGGGCACTAATCACTTGGTTAGGACAGTCTCTGTCTTTTAGCACATCCACCAAAATCATTTTCAAGCCAGAGCCTCTAGAAAATGTGCCAACAGATGGCGCAATCCCATGCCTCAGAGTTGCTGTATTGGCTGGATAAGATGCCGACCAAATATAAATCCCACCTCTGAAAACAAAATGAAAGGGCATTAAGCCAGGGTGCATTTCATCAGTTCCATTTACAGCATTTGCAGACAATATATCAAAGTTGAAAAAAAAAGACCTGCTTTTTGTACACACGTAAGAAAATGCACAAGTATTTCTATTAACTGCTATAAAAAAGATATTAAATTTACATGGGCAATTGAGAGCCTCATATTGAGCATGTTTGAAAAGGCTGTGGAGGCTTTACTCAATTAAATAATTGAATTAACCTTAGTTTTAGCAAGGTTAGTCATTGCAAATAACAGTATGTTGGGCACAATTTGCAAATGCCACAGAAGCAATGATCCTTTCTATCCAATCTTCATTTGCATCTATTTGCTATATATATTTTTCCGGTATTATCAAATGATTCTTCAGTACTGCATCACAAAATATAAAAAAATTTGGCAAAATTCCGGTTGTTACAGACTTTTAACTTGACAAAAGTGGTACTTACTTGCAACCAACTGTAATCATCTTTCCACTATTAGGCCTCCACTCGATTGACTTAACATCTCTCTGGAAGTCACTTGTTAAAATGCATGCATCTTTCCCATCTGTCAAGTTCATGAAACAGAAAAGAACTGTTTTTCAAGTAGGCAAGTAGGGTGCTCTTTGCAAATAACACCAAACAGTTATTCCCTTCACAAATGAAAGAAACATTCCAACACTTGAATATAACAGTGGACATTTTTTAGATGCTTCTACAAAACACAATTAGATTCTGGACATGAGAATTGAGAAGGTATAGATTTTGTTAGACATTAACAGCTTCAACTCCACTGAGCTTCTTTTGCAAAAATTCATTACAGTTAATAGATTTTGGTTTACAACCTTGAGGTAATATGCAAAGCCATGACAATTTATTCAATTTCTTGTTTCACTTGAAATTGCTTTAGACAGTAGGGTTAAGTTGCAATTAATACAAAAATGTTGGTTTGTAATAGCAACGAGTTGTTTTTTATCCCCCTAAAATAGAGCACAAGTAGTGTCCAACTTGAAATACTAAAAAAAAATATTTTAACTAACCTGAATCCTCATAGTCCTTAATGGTGACTTGATTTGGACCAGATACAAATGCTAGACAGTGGTTGTGCGGGAACCAGCTGATTTTTTGTGTACTTGCTTCTGTTGGTAATTTCAACTATCAGGAGTACAAGCAAAGTCAGTAAAAAGAAATCATCACTACAAAAAAGATTAAAATCACGTACATTATCACTAGAAAATAATAACTTCTTGAAGGAACTGGCAATTGTGTCCTTCAAGCTGGAAAAGACAAGATTAGTAGCAGACTCTGATGTTTCCTGTTCCACGACTTGTTCATTATTTGGAGAAAGAAAATTGGGGTCAAATGGAATAGAACTGAAGACCGTTCCCTGAAAATAAGATATGTTTCACATAACTAACAAATATTAACATGGAAAAAATGCACAGTTCAAATTCAGTCCTCAACTTGTGAAAGGATGTTTGATTTCACATGATAAGAAAATAGTGAGATGAAAAATGAGGAGCTAGAAGCTAACTCACAAGAATTTCACCATAAACATCCTTGGATCGCACATCAGATAATTCTTTTGCATTAACTAGAGTAAGAAAAAAGGTGAGCCAATAAGAATACTCGGGCAGATTTAAATACAGATGGTCAGTGTAATTTTTTTTATTGAAACCCTCTGAAGCAATAATCTTACATCAACATCTCCCCAGTTAAGGTACAACAGTAAATTTCTCACACATGCAACACCAGTATTCATGAATACCCTTATGAACACCAGCATCCTTGCAAAATTAGGAATTAAGCAAACAGAAAAGAGAGAAATTGGATTATAAGAAAAGAATAATCCGTACTGAATTGGCGATTGATTTCGCAGATGGTGATTTCTCCAGGCTGCGGATAGTTGGGCATTTTTGTTTATGTTTTCCTTTCTCTGCGTTTTCCCACTCCTCCCTTTGTTAGAAACTACCAGCGACGAGTTGTCAGAACACAGGTGCGATCGATAGATGGAGATTGGGAGATGCGAGGGTTTATAGGAGGGGGGAGGGGGAAGGGGGAAGTGGCGAGTAGAGGGAACGAAGCTACCGTGTAACCGGGGCTTATAGGGTTTTTTTTGCTAGCTGCAGCTGCTACACCGACCCGGAGTGTTGAAGTTAAGTTGAAGTTGAAGTTGAAAGTACTACTCGACAAAAATACCAAGCGAGTCTGAATCCGTAGGATCCGGCTCTCCGCAGGTATCGGATATAGGGAATGCACATCCTTCCCTTACAGTAGAAGGGAATCTGGTAGAATTACGGAATCGGGACAGTTCTTTTAACTTTACACAAATCTCAAATCCAAAATAATACTGCTCCCTGCGCTAACCCGAATCTCCAAGTTCCAAAGAGTAAATCTCAAACCGTAAAGTGAAGGGAGTCTTGTGCACATATTGGAGAGGATACTCTTTTGCTTATCGGAGGACTACAACGAGTAAAAAACGGTATGTTGTTGGTTTTGAGATTTGTATCAGATTAAAGAATGGTCCAGATTTACTCATTGTAATCGGGGGAAATACAAATTCGAATCAGTGAGTAAAACTTGGGTGTTCTTAAGTTTATCAACTCAAGTCTAAAGTCCATCGAATTAGTTTTAAATGAGAAATCCGAATTATTGATATCTACCTATCTTACGAGTGATACATCTATGTGTGAAAATTTTAAACATTCGAATTAATTTAGTATAATATCAAGCGGTTAAAATTAGTGTTAATAAGTTAATTTTAATGTATTCATTTTTTTAAATATTTTTTTCCACTCGACTCTATGCAAAATTAATTTTAAAATTAAAAAAAAAATTACATGTAGACGCATCAAGCATAAGGTAGGTGGATTTCAACGGTTCAAATTCGTCATGTGAGGCCGATTCGATGAGTCTTGGACTTAAGTTCACCAAGAGGCTTGATGAACTTAAGAAAACCCTAGTTCTACTCCGAATCAGTATAAACCAGTGTTGTAAATAACGGAAAGGATGAATAGCATACCGCTAAGTGATTAATCGAAAATAATCGGCTATAGTTAGAAATATTTGACCGATTAATCAGAAAAATCTATAACGGTTTAGTCACCGCCAATAACTAATTGGCCTAAACAGACCTATTTTACAACACTGGTATAAACTTAAGAACACCGTAATTCTACTCCGAATCAGTATACCTCAGATATAGTATCCATCAATTAGGAAAAAAAAAAAAAACAGTGAATTAGTCCTAGTGGAGCAAAAAGAAATTAAGTATCTATTGTAGATAAAGGAGTTCATTTTGAGATTCGTGTCAAATTATATAATGGTTTGAATTTAGTAATTTTACCTTCCGGTATATGGAAGGATCCAAATTATCCAATCCTAATTGTATTCAGATTTTGATGGATACAAATATTTTTATGAAATACCAAAATGAAAACAAATATCAGTTTCGGAAGCTAATATGAATAAGTACGGATAATTATTCACATCTGTTGGTTTTATTTTTTCAAATATATGTATGTTCTAATTTTTTGAATATTGATTTATTTTAGATATGTATAGAGGAATATTTATTTATAAGTATTTTTATTAAAAATATTATTATGTTGGTAATTAATTTATGTTCATTATATATATTTTTTTGAATAATATTTTAATTGTGTTACAATATCTGAATTGGAATCAATATTCATATTCATATCTATTTAAATCCAATTCAATTTTGTATTTGTTCAATTTTTAATCATATTTATTTAATATTTAATTTGGTTATAATTTATTCTTGCATAGATTTCATAAGCTGACCTGAGAAGGCTGCACAATCGGTCCCACATGAGCTTTAGCTAGTTAATATGAGAATGAGACCATGAAGCAGGAAATCAGATCATCTAAAGTAACTCAAAACTTTGATTTGAATCCGGACCGTCCGATTTGCTCTAGTATGAATGTTAAAAGGACTACCTCGGATAAAATTAGGCCACATTCTGAAATGAGTTGAGATTGAGTAAGTTACCTCCAACTCATGCTTAGCTCATTTAGTTAATAAGCGAGTTAACTCAATTTCGGATGATAATAACAAATTGTAAAACTAACTCGAGTTTAGCTCATTATCAACTCAAGCGAGTTAACTCGATTTCGGATGACAATAACAAATTGTAAAACCAACTCGAGTTCAGCTTATTATCAACTCGAGTTGGCTCACAACTCATTTATAACTTGTTTGATGAGTCAATTTCTTTAGTTATAGTTATATACTAGTAAGAGTTTATTTAAACACAAACAATTCAAATAGTTTAGTAAGAGTTTATCTATACACAAACAATTCAAACATAATCAATAAGACAAATAATAAAACAAACAAATTCAAATAGCAACTTAGGAATCGTTTAAAAGGGCATGAAATTTATTATGACAAATTTTATGTAACTCGTGTTGTTAATGAGCAAGTTGGGTATGTTTAAACTTAGCTCATTTATTAAACGAGTCAGCTAATTCGAATTGGAATTGACTCGAGTTGTAAAATGAGCGAATTAGAGTAAGAAGTTAGCAAGCAGGTTATAAACAAGTTATGAATTTGAACAATTTTATATAGCTCTACGAGCAAATAATTCATGTCTAAACTCAAAATTTGAATTACTTCATAAGATGCGGATCCATACCTCAATCTATTTTTTTTTGGGTAAAGTTGGAGGTCAAGCCACCCAATAATTTAATAACTCTTGTTATTACAACAAATGATTTTTCCTATCTAAATTTCGAACCCATTACCTCTCACATAAAGACCACGTGCCTTTACTATTATATCATAGTTTCCAAACTCAATCTTTTTGTTATATTATGGTCTTAGTGCTCGTGGCCCACTTGGTATTCACCTGTGACTCGATCGGTAACAACTCGTTCGTTAGTGGATCGAGTTAAAATTAGCTTGCTCGCTATATACTCGAGTCAGAATTAATAAGTTTGAGTTTGGCCTGACTCAGCACGAGCCAGCTCAGTCGTTAATGAGCTATTTAATATATATAATTTAATAGTTTAATCAGATCCATTCACTTCAGATTGAGGATATTATAGTCTATGGATGTTATTGTCAGTGTTATGACAATTACACTTTGGACTATGTTTAAGTTGATTGGTAATTTTATATGAAATATGTGTGAATTAATTATAAACAATTAAGTTAATTTGTATGATTTTGTTTGATTTGGTATGCATGAATTTATTCTGTGAATATATTTGTATGAATTTAGAATTTTTATATATTTGTATGTATGAATTTAGTTGTCAACTTAATTTGTAGTAGTTGATTTGCTTAATTATAATTGAATTAAGAGTATTATTCAATAATTAGTCGTATAAATATTATTTTATTTTAGCCATAATTAATTGATAAGATGTGTTATCAAAATTTAAGATATAGTAGGAAAGAAAATATACAATTTTATAAATTTGTTAATCTAATAACGAGTTAGCTCGGCTCGTTCGGACAAATTACGAGTCGGTTTTAAACAATAATTTCAGCTCGGAACCTAAAATCTAAATTCGCTCATTCAATTTAATTCACTAACAAACTAAATACAAATGTAATCTAGCTCGCTCTTTAACAGCTGATTACCACCGCTAGTCTCCCCTAATATATCTCCAAGCAACTCGTTTGATATTAATATTGCTCCGTACATCTTACAAGGCATCGAATATGCTTTTTGGCCCGGTTTTGACATCAACCAAAAAGTTGAGAAAACTCAGGATACGAACTCCTCACGGGATGAATCTCCTCCATACCATTCAGATGTGCTCTTTATTCTCAATTAGAACGCAGAGCCGATTTTATTATTTATACCATTTAAAAAAAATTAAGAGAATTATTCTGGTTCTCTGAACCTTTGTATCCAAGCGTATCTCTCAAGTAGTTTAACAGAAAAAACATTCTAATATTGTCTAACTTCCATTTCCAATATTAATATCTAAACATTTAAAGCTACGTTTATAACATTTTAAAATGTTACTCACAAGTATATAAACATTTGTCTAAAAGCATTTCTAGATAGTTTTAACTCTCAACTACTTTTGTCTTCAAGCAAAAAAAAGAAAAATTATTTTCACCCACTATTTTTTTCTCATTATTCTAATTTATTTTTCCGACGATCCGTGATGAATTTTACAAATCTAAAAATATGAATATTTTTTATTTGATTTTATCTTTCAAATAAGATCTATGAAAAAAAATACTTTTGAGTAATTTTAAAGTCACTTGTTTTTTTTAAAGTAAAACTCATGAGCACTTTAAATTTACAAGTTTTTAAATTTCAGTCTACAAACATTAAAATTTTCAAGGCTACATAAAGTTTATATGTTTTGTACATGAGTTTTGTAAATGTAGTTTTATTGTTGAGGTTTATATATTTTAAAGTGTTATTGTTGAGGTTTAAATTCTTTGTACATGAGGTTTATACGTTTTATTCTAAAGATTTAAAGTGTTATTAATGAGGTTTATATGCTTCTACATGAGGTTTATATGCTTGTAAACAAATGTTTAAATTATTTTGAAGCAAAATAAAAAATGGTAATTATAATTTCCCCCACCTATCCATCCCTCATTTCATCCCCAACTAACTTTCTATTTTAACTATAACTATAACTATTATTTCTAACAACTTTTATTTCTTTCATCTTTCTCCCTTTCTCTTCCACCTCTATTCTCTTTTTTCACCTTCACCTTCTTCTCCCACCTCAACCTCTGCCTCCCTCTCCCACCTCCGCCTCTCACCTCCCTCTCTCTCTCACCTTCACCTCCCATACCTCACCTCACCTCCGCCTCTACTTCCCTCTCCCATCTCCACATCCCACCTCCTCCTCCGCCTCCATTTTTCCATCAATAAGCTCAGCTCCCCTCCCTCTCCCACCTAGAAATGATAAATACAATAAGCTCCCTCCCCTTACACTTTCGCCTCGATTTTTTTTCCTCTATGCCTGCTGCTCCCGCTCCAGCGAACATTCTGCTGGAGATCATTCGTCACTCCATTCCAATCAAGCATGCGTGCTAGGAATGAATACTTCAACATGTATAAATGAATACTTCAATAAGTATGAATGAATACTAGAGCACATCTCTACCGGGTCAGATCCGTCACTGTCGATCGTATCAAAATAATTTTGTATATGTATATGCAATTAATTATTTTTATGTTTATGTTCTCATTCCTCATGAAGTAGTGAGTTTTTCAAAGAACAAAACTTTATTAATGGTGAATTAGGCCACTGCTTATTAAATAAATGACATAAAAGTAAATTTTGAAAAAAAAATAGAGATATATGAATGAATATTTCAGTGTGTATAAATGAATACTTAATATCTTAGGGTGAATACTTGCGTGATAAGATATTAATACTTGTGCAACAGACAACTCGAAAGTATGTCATCATGGATCTCATTTGAAAGATAAAATTGTGTAGAAAATGTTCGTGATTTTAGATTTGCAAAATTATTCACATATCTTCAGAAATATTGATTAGATTGAATGGGGAAAAAAAACACTTCTAAAAACGTGTAAAAAATAGATGAGTGATGTGTCTAGTTTTTATATTTACACTTACACGATGAGGATTAATACTTTCTGATAAGAGATGAATACTTGTGCAACGGACAACTCGAAAGTATGTCATTATGGATCTCATTTGAAAGATAAAATTGTTTAGAAAACATTTGTGATTTTAGATTTGCAAAATTTTTCATATATCATCAGAAATATTGGTTAGATTGAATGGAGAAAAAAACCGACCTCTAAAAACATGTAAAAGATGGATAAGTGATGTGTCTAGTTTTTATATTTGCACTTCCACGACGAGGATGAATACTTTATTGATAAGGATGAATACTTGTACAATGAACAACTTGAAAGTATATCATCATGGATCTCATTTTAAATATAAAATTATGTAAAAAATATTTGTGGTTTTAGATTTGCAAAATTCATCGCCGATCGTCAGACATATTGATTAGATTGAACGAAGAAAAAATCCCACCTCTAAAAACATGTCCAGTTTTTTTTTTTAAATACTTGATATGTTAGAGATGAATACTTGATGCGTTATAGATGAATACTTGATACATTACATATGAATACTTGCATGCGCCAGTTGTAAAATCTTTCAAATATTATGTGGTCCCCAAATAGTAAGTGGTCCCCCTAGGTAGTTAGTAGTTATTGAAGTAGTTAATGACTGGGGAATGAAATGGGGGATTGTTACTGGGGGATAGCTAGGGGTAGGCATATTGACACCACACACATTTATACTAACACAACATCTTTAATAAAATTTAATGTATGGACAATTTTAGCCTTCTTTAAATGTTTTGCTGATTACCATATTTTTTTATAATATAATTAATGTAGTGATCATTTATCAAATTATTTGATTTTCATATTTGTTAGATATTGTTTTCCTTTTTTAATTTATTTTATATTGAGGTAATCTTTTTCTGCTTCGTGTTTTCTCATAAAAAATATATATAACTATAAACTTAACAAGAAAGCTATCAATTCAATTGAATTTTTAAGCACTAAGTCGTCCATTAATTTTCTTGGTAGGTTATCATGTTCGTACCATTAATGGAGAAAATAAATTAATGAGTTATCATCAATTTGGATGGACTTTTTTTTAGAGTAAAGATGTTATCCCCCTTGAATATGTCCCCTATCTGTCCTCCTAACAACCTTCCTTTTTTGTTCCCCCACGTAGTCAAAATTCACAATTTTCAACCTTCCTTTTTTGTCCCCCTAACAACCTTTCTTTTTTGTCCCAATCTGGACAGGTGTGAATATTATTAGTGTCAGATGTTAATATTGTTAGTGTCATATGTGAATACTTCATTAGTTAGATATGAATAGTTATATATATGAATATTTCATTTGTTAGATATTGAATACTTCATTAGTTATATATGAATACTTCGTAATCGTCAGTATGAATACTTCTTGGAAGAGGTAGGGTGAGAGAGATGAATCTAATTTTGAATTTTGAATTGTATAAATTATTTTAAACATGTATGAATACTTTGTAATCGTCAGTATGAATACTTTGTAATCGTCAGTATGAATACTTCATTTGTTTAGATATGCATACTTCTTTATTTAGATATAAATAATATATAGATTCGCTGTAGTGGTCCCCAATCTTGGTAAATGTCGCTTTCAGACGATTGTGGTCCCCAATCCAGGCTGTCACAAGACGTCAGCGGTCCCCCTGGTTGTTACTGGTCCCCTCCAACTTGTGTTTACATATGACGAATGGTTCTAATAATAAGTATGAATACTACAAATTCGTAGGTATGAATACTATACGTTTTGACTATTAATAAAATAGCATTAATCTTGCTCTTTGGTGGTAGTTAGCACGTTTTAACTTTTTTTTTGTCTTTTAGTGCGGGGGACAGATAGGGGACTGAAGTAGGGGGACTGTTAGTTGATCCCATTTTTTTAATATGATATTAAGAATTTGTGGAATATTTTAAGTTTAATGCAAACAATTTATTAATTTTAGCATGATTGGTATAATTTTTTATTATAGTGTTTTGTTGTACTTTTAATTTATTATTTTAATCATAAGTTGAATGTTAAAATTAATTATGATAATTTAAATTCAATATGTTTTTCATGTAAGTAATCATGTCATGTTTTAGTGATTTTTGCACAAAGAATGGATAAAACGTTAAGTGACAAAATAATTTTTGTTTTATAGTAGATCATTAAAAATTATGAAGTTATAAAAAAAAATCAATATATACAATATGATAGATCTTAATAATATAATACAACCACTCATTGTTGTAGGTTTCTTAAAAAAATCTTAAAGATTCAATTAATGACAATGAATATGGAGTATTTATTATGTTAATCTGACTTCTGAGGAAATAAATCATATAATAACATATGATAGAGATATAGATTTTGAACATAATAACTTACTTTATGAAATATAACTTTTAAAGAAAAAAAAAGTTATGTGGCAATAAAGAGAGAATCAATTTTTAATTAATGAAAATATTTAATGAAGGGTAAAAATGTCTATATCATAATATATTTTGATTATGTTGTGTTAATAAAACTTTTTGTTGTTTTAATATCATCACCCGATAGCTAGATGCTCCCAATAAAAAAAATTAAAAGTCACTGAGATTTAAAGTGGTAAAAAAAATTATGACACAACTATAATTCGAAAGTTATTATTTATGGATATTATTTAAAAGAGAAAATCAGATAAAAAATGTTTGTATTTTTAGATTCATAAAATTCATTACGAATCGTGGAGAAAATGAATGAGAATGATCAGAGAAAAAAAAATGAGTGAAAGAAATATTTCTGTTTTTGGCTTGAAAACAAAAGTAGTTAGAAGTTAAAATTATACAGATTTAGAATTTTAATGCTTGCAGATAGATGTTTAAATGCTTGCGAGTAGCTTTGTAGAATGTTATAAACAAAGTTTTAAATGTTTGGATATTAATATTGGAAATAGAAGTTAGACAATATTAGAAGGTTTTTTTTTTCTATTAAACTATTTGGGGGGACGCGCTCAAAAATATTGTTTGAAGTACAATTATCAGACTCTTAAATTAAATCTATACCAAACATAGTGCCGAATTTTTTATTATTATTTTTTTTTAAAGTTGGATTGTCCTTTAAAAAATCGATACTTGTTTGATTGGAGAAAAATATATTTTTTTAATAAAAATTAAAGGTTAAGACATTCAACTATTTAATATCTACAAATGATTATTTCTTTCAAATTTTAAATATGCAATATTTTATACAAAGAACGTTATCTTTACCACTAAATTAAAAGCTAATTCTAGAACATAAAAACAAAGTGCACTCACCAACTATTACAAACAAAAGGGTTATTCACGCTTGTTTTTTCTCATTATTACAGCTCATATGTGCTTCCTACATGAAAAAGAGGTGATTTAAAATCTGATGTTATTTTAAAGGAATAACATGAATATGTTATTTCGATTTCAACAATAATTTTTTTTTCATACGTAAATCTCAACAAAATCAACAGTTGGAATTAATCTGAATAACAAGTTTCTGTTATCCCTTTAAAATAACATTAGATTTTAATTCAAAAGAGGCATGCTCACAAAACCAGCTTGGATCTTTTTTTTATTTATTTTTTATTCATTAATCAGACACTAAAGATGTCAAGTCTTACCAACATGCCTCTTACATTTAAGGTAGGCTAATATTTAAATTTAAATTTAAGGTAGGCTCCACTGGGAGCACAACTAGGTGTCTACAGATGAATCCAAATAGGACTCATTTTTTTTAGATAAAATAAACGACATCAGAATCAGATTATTATTATACTGCTTGCTGCTACCTGTTTGAGAAGACTGAATGAACATTTCAGTTTGGAGAAAAAAACAAAATTTAGTTCCACGAAAAATGGTGATTAAAAAAATAATGAAGATCAGATGGTCAATTCGGTCTAGAGGAAAAAAATATTTTTACATCATTGACTGGAAAATTGAAAAAAATTTGGAGACCGAATGATCAATTTGGTCTTGAGAAAAAGTAAATGTGAAGGCTGAAATGACCATTTAGTCTCTATGTTTTTTCAAAAAAAAAACAATCATATTAGTTTGCTAAATTTGATTTAATTAATTATGGTTTATAAAAAAAAAAAAATCAAATTTGCAGGCTTCACACCTCAACTTATATATATATATATATATTTATATATAGGATTTGGCTAATGTGCTATGGGTAGCTAAGAGGCCTCCCGTGTTACGGCTCAATATTCGATTTTTCAAAATCATAACGGTCGATCTGAACCATTCATCTTGTTCTCCATATTAATATGTGTTTGGAGACCAAATTTTATATTTTTTGGAAATTTTTTACTATTTTTTTAGATTATTGAATATCGCTGTTTTTTATGGTCCAGATTTGTCTGAAAAACAACGATTTTCAATAAATCTAAAAAAATAGTAAAAAATTTCCAAAAAATATAAAATTTGGTCTCCAAGCACACATTAATATGGAGAACAAGATGAACAGTTCGGATCGACCGTTAGAATTTTAAAAAGTCGAATATTGATCCGTAGCATGGGAGGCCTCTTAGCTACCCATAGCACCGTAGCCAAGTCCTATATATATATATATATATATAAGTGTTCTAAATAGCGCGCTATAGTGTTTTTGGACTCTAAACACTAAGCTATGCATAATAACGCGCTATTTGAGCTACGGACGCTATAGCGGTAATAGCGGTCCGCTATAGCGCATAGCGTATAGCGCAAATAGCGCTCACTAGGCAACATTTGCTGTTTTTTTTTTCAATTTATATGAGCTTTAAATAAATAAATAGTGAATATATTGTTTAATTTTGATTAATATTACATTATATCAAATTCAGCTCTGCTATAATAATTTTTTCATTTTGCTCTTGGTTTTTTTTAACTGATGATAAATCAAATAAATAATTGCTAAATTATGGAAATTTTAAAGACTAACAAGAATTTTTTCAAGGATCATCTGTTTATTTTACTAGATGTATGATTTTTTTTTCTTTTCAATTTCTAGGTTATTTTGAAATTTAAATAGAAAAAAAGATAAATTATGTTATGATGTTGAAGATATTTAAATAGAAAAAGATTGGTAGTTTATGATATTAGTATTACTATAGATATTTTGAGTCGCAATTTGGACTTTGTATTGGTTCAATATGAATATTATAATTTTTTAATCAATTTGATATTATTTATTGTTCTATGAGACTAAATAATGTTGATATTTAGTACAAATATATAATATAATTTTTATAAAAATAAAAAAAACGCTATTTGGGATGGCTTTCACTATAGCGTCGCTATTTGCTATAGTTTTTTTTAGAGGCTCCCCGCTATGACGCGATAAACGCTATTTAGAATCTTGATATATATATAAGAAGGAAAAATTGCTAATGTACCCATTCAAATTATCAAAATAGCCAACATTCCCATAAATTAGTTCTTAAGAAAGAATAGTACGTATAACATTTTGAAACATGATTTGCAGCTAATTATATAACATGATCTGAGAGTTTTGTTTTTGCTTGATTTAGTAAAAAAAAAAAACAAAAAATTAAATACTTGACAATCATTGACTTGGTTTAACATAATAAAAAAATATATACAGGAACCAACTTAATTAAATGCATCTGAAAGCGGGTATAAACAAACATCTCTGATCCAATTAATATGAAGATGCTTATTATATATAAAACTTAAAATTCCTCTATGCACAACTTGTTCAACTAATATATATCCTCCAAAAAATATTTCATACATGTAAGTCACCCTAAACCCTTCATAATGCTCCTTGAAATAAAGACATATTTTCTCCACATTTTATAAGACTAAATTGGGGTCGAATCGACCATTTTTTTCATCAAATGCCATTGGGTGACTTACATGTATCTTAAATTACCAACAATAATTAGCGGTAGTCTAAAACCATAATGGTCAAGTAATCCTTCAAAATTTCCAAGAAAGGACTAAATGCATGGTAAAATGCCTTTCCACCATACACCTGCTCCATTACGAATCTGTATGTACCTGAGGTACAAGTGTTAAATCCGGACCGTTCTTTTAAGTCTGCACGAATTTTAAAGCAGACCATTTACCATCACAACAGGCACAAGATTGAGTTCTACCTGGCTAGAATTAATCTAGGCTGTCCATTATTTTAAATTGTACCTCAGGGGGTGACACAAAGTCTTCCATTACTAGATATGTAATTGTGGCACTTCTTTTCTTTCACTCTTTTCCATATTTTGTTTAAGAAGAAACTAATTCTCATTTATTTTACATGCATGTTAGCATTAGCTAGTAGTGTAAATGTAATGCAAGTAAAAGGTACAATAGCCATGTTGTCAAAATTAAATGATGCATCATAACATCGATTGTATATCGATCAGCAAAAAAGTATGCACAGATATATGAGAGAATTTAACATGTTAGTTATTGTAATTGCAGAAGAAAAAGTCACGGATGGAAGTTCGGTTACTAAATTGTCACAGTTGTGCAATTGCATAAAAGAAAAGTTTACTGACAAAAGAATGCGGCTTCAGTGCAATGAAATGGAAGGATATTTGCTCCTGATGAACCATTATTACATTGGCTTCTGTACAATAACTTGATACAACTACTCACCAAAAGAAAAGAAAAAAAAAACCTAAAAAAGTAAAAATACAATGTTGTTGAAAAACTATCAGGTGCCTAATAGGCATTTATTGCCTATGCTGTTTGTTTGTCTATTCTGCATTTTCCATGCTATCAGGTGCCTATGCATTTTCATTGCTACTGCTATGGGCTCTGAAAACCAGATGGGGTTTGAAAGAGTAACATTGCATGTTGAAGATAACCGGGTATGCTACTAATATTAGTAGGAATATTTCTGTACGTACTCTGTATATCTCAACATTTATTTGTTGATCTTAATTAAGAGGTGAAAAGAAGAATAAGAGATTGAAATCAATATAACTATGCAACATCTATTTCTCTTTTTGCAATTAATATTGATTGGAAACTTATGATTTATTTATATCCTATGACAAGTTCAATTTTATTAGTTACCTACTAAATGTTGTGCAACTTTTAGAAATTAACTTCATATTGATCATGCATTTCATCACAACTGAAAATAATTTACCTCATAATTAGTTATTACTGAATATATAAAAGTTGCACCAAGTTATGTAGCCCATATAATAATTAAAATTAAGACATTGTAAAGATGGATATTAATTAACTTTCAGGTAATGATGGATAATGGCATCCTTCAAGTCACCTTGGCAAAGCGCCAAGGTCGTGTCATTTCCCTCAAGTACAACAAAATTGATAATGTATTGGATTACTCTTATGGAGGGTACGCGCATTTGTATCTAGTCCTCTAATCTCTATCTAAAGTTTTGTAAAGTAATCACTAGTCATGAATATTCATCTTAAACATCATTTGCTGCTCTCCTTGTTGTTTTCAAACTTCAGATGAAATATGAGAAAAAACATAGAATTATACCAACAACAACAAAAAAAAATACATTAGAACAAGTACCATGTCAATTTTGATGGTGTTGAATTTTATGTTGATGTGCGAAGCACACCTAATGGTCATTTTGAAATGATATTTAGGTACTGGGATGTGTATTGGCACAATCCTGGACATGGACATGATGCTATCATGGACCTGTAAGTAACTTTGTTAACTAATATTTGATCTTAAATTTCACAGGGAATTAGCTTCAGATTTCTTCAAAGTAATTAACAACATTGCAGAAACTTGCATGAATAATGAATTATATATGCTATCAAATGAAGAACATTTTGTGGAATTTGGTTTCACTACCTCATTGGTTTCGGGATGTTGATCAATAGGTTTCAGATGTCTTGTCAGAATATAGACATGGAGTCATTTCACTAGCTCGTTGGTTTTGGGGGTGTTAAGGACAGAAAGCAAAAACACTTACTAAATTCTTATTAGTTATTGTCATGTTGATAAGGTTAGAATCGACCGAGTTTAAAGCGATAGTGGTAAGAGAAGACCAGGTAGAGATCTCCTTCAAGAGAAGCTGGAATTATTCCCTTCAAAATATAGCATACCTCAATTCTGATATCAGGTTAATGTACTTTCCACTAACTTGCATTATTTTTTAAAAATAGGTACAAATGCAATTACTATATCCAACATGAAACAAATATACATTTATACGTGAATTCCCTACAAGTAAAAGAAATTTCAGAGGTTGTGCATTCATTTAAATAACATATATTTTAATTTGTAATACGCTTTGATTTCTTATAGGTACATTGTTTATGCTGAGGTACATATATACACTTTGATTCATTTAAATTTAATATTCTTTTTAATACACTTAGATATCTTCTAGGTACATTCAATTAAAACAGAAAATGTCAAGGATGCGCATTCATCTAATCATTACCTATTTTCTTGTTCTTGCCCGGGTTTTTGTGAAGGAAGTTATATGCTTTGATTTGTTTTTAGGTACATTATGTTGCGTGGTGTTTTGGGATTTTACACATATTCCATATAGGAGCATGATAATGGTTGGCCGGCCTTCGACGTACATTTCTGAGGCAAGACTTGCCTTCAAGCTTAATGGCGATAGGTAAAATTTACCATTGACACAAAAATTGCTTTCGGTATAACATGTGTACTACCTGCACAATGTGAAAAATAATTGATATATGCAAAAAATATATATATATCTTCATTCTTATATTATGCACGTAGTTGTCCTGATCTATCAATGGTTGAGATTAAAAGATGAATTTTCGAATTGAATATCAACCCTCCAATCATATAATATGCCTTATTTTGATTAAATACATCTATTTTATATGTAGAAGTTTAAATTTAGTTAAAAACATGCTTTCCACATAAACTACTATATGATTTATCACATTAAAACTAAATAAATCTTTAGCAATTTGTTTCCTTATTAGTCCTAACAACTATATTCTATTATTGCAATTAAGTTATTTCTTTATTTATCTGTTTCATTTCCCTGCCATGTTTTGTTAACTCTCACTGAAGGTTTTTACAATAATCAATTGTCATTAAATTGTGTAGACTAACTTATATAAAAAGTTTTTTAAATACCGAAAAATTAACTCACATAATGAACAAAGATAGAAAAATACAATACAATGTATTTTATGAAATAATTAATAATACCACAAGTTATCTAGAGAATAGTCATTATAATGAATATAAAAAATACAAAAAAAATTAATAATAAGAATATCACAAGGTATTCTTTTATACGAAGTTATTCAGAGGAGAGTTTTAATATAACAAATTTAAAATGTGCAATTTGGGTTATCAATTTTCAAATATAAACAAAAAGAATTGCTACAAAATGTCGTAGCATTATAGTGATTTTTTTATTTTTAGAAATTATTATTAAATAATATAACAATATAGATTCAGTACGTGATTTTTTTTATGGGCTTAGAAGGCGCTGAGTGGGTAACTCGGATTTAAATTTTGGAATTGAGTTAGTAGTCCGGGTCCAAAGTTTAAGTCTGAACCACTAATTCAGCTTCAAAGTTTGAATTTGAACTACGTACTAACTTGGTTCGAAAGTTTTAATTCAAACCACTAACTCAAAGCCTTCTACACCATTGAAAATTTAATGTACTCAATCTATTTTTCTATATTATTTAATAATAATTTTTAAAATTCAAAATTCTTTGACAATTTTTTTGTGCTATAAAATGTTCAAAGTTTACCTTTCATTTATATTTGAAAATTTATAGCTCAAATTGCACATAAAATTTATTGTATTGGAACTCTCTTCTATATAACTTACTTTTTTTTCATAAAAAAAATTCTTGTGATAATTTCTAAATTTATTTTACTTGTGGTATCATAATATAAAAATGGAGATTTCATAAAAATAAACTGTATTTTTATTGACTATATGAGTCAATTTTTCTATACTTAGAAATATTAATAATGGATCAAGTATTTAATTACTATGAAAACCATTATTGAGATGTCCAAAACGTGACAGGCCAGGATTGATTAGTTTTCATAGATGCAAGAAAATTCTGCCCGTCTACCCACTAGTGAACAGAGGATTTGATTCCTTCATTTATCCTCTCCCTCTATAGTTTTGACAATGAAAATGAAAACAATCATATCTTTCCGTATTATGTTTAGGATTATTGTATTTTTGTGAATAGACGAATAGCAGATCTTGTGCTGACAAAAGTAATAAATATTTCTAATCTGAAGAGAAAATGAAGAATATCTAGGACTTTTTTGTGTAGAGAAATTTCTACTGTTAAAATAATTTTCATTAAGAATATATATGTAGAGAAATTTTTTTATTTGAATCATTTAATTATATATTTTTCAAATTTGTTTCTTTACATATCATCTCCTCTAAATTGTTTAATGACCTGTCTCGCTTGTGGAAAAAATTAGATATTAAATCACAATGATATTAAAAAAACATTCATGTTATATTTGCTCTTTTTTTATTTGTTGTTGTTTTTTTTATTGTTATTAATATTTAGATTGCCGTTTTTTTTTTAATTTGTCTTTTATTTTCATTTTTTTTAATTTTGTGTGAATTTCAAATTAAAATGTCTCTTTATATTTTATTTAATTTTATAATATGTCTACGTTGCAATGCATGTGCACGATACTAGTGTGTGTATATATATATCCTTGTTAAATAATGCAATAGCCTGTCGGTAGTTGTTGCTCAAACGTTAAATAAATGACATAGATAAAGGCAAATAATAACTAGTATGTAGAAGTATTCTTAAGATTACTCTTTTAACTTGTAATTATTGGTATTCCAGATTTCATCACATGGTGATATCTGCTGATAATAAGCAGAAGGATATGCCATCTGAAAGAGACATAAAACCACCTCGGACTGAGATATTGGAATACAAAGAGGCTGTGTTGCTTGTTAACCCAAGTATGCCAGAATTAAAAGGAGAGGTAATTATAAGCAATCATCTGCCACAGTAACAATAACACAATGAAGCCAAATAACAATGCCCCCTAATAACAACAACAACAACCAAGCCTTTAGTCTCAAACGAATTGGGGTAGATTAAAAATAAAACCTAATTGTAGTAAACAATGCACCCTCCTAATAGAAAAAAATAAATTTGAATGGACAAGGCTATAATGACATAGGCATATTACTTATTTAATGTTTTTTTTATGTATAATATACGTATTGATTATGTGAGGGTTTCATTTCCATAAAAATACAGTATTTTACGTTGGCTCGCCATGTCTATCACAATCTTCCTCATTTTTTCTGACCTGGGACATGCTCTACACAGGCAGAGATATTTATTATTAGTATTAGTATTAGTGTTAGTAGTATTACTACTGTTGTTGTTGTTGTAGTTATTATTATTTTTATTATCTTTTTTTTTTAAACTTGGTAGTAGCTACCAAGGTTCATGAGAGGAAATCGAATTCTCGATCTTTGAATATAACAACTCTAGGATATTTTTCTAGCCAATTGTGCTACCTCCCCTTTCTCATTATTTTTTTTATTATCTACCTTGGTTTTGTGACTCTAGTTGGTTTCATTTCTAGTCTAGCCTAAATTGTTTGGGACTAATTTGTTGTTGTATGTATTGGTTATGTAACTTGAAACTTGTATCTGTATAGGTGGATGACAAGTACCAGTATTCACTGGATAATAAGGATAACCAAGTTCACGGATGGATCAGCGACAATCTGTCAACTGGATTTTGGGTCATAACACCGAGCAACGAGTTCAAAACCGGCGGGCTGCTCAAGCAGGATCTGACCTCCCATACAGGCCCTACTTCCCTTGCAGTGAGCAAATTCACTCGAGTCTTATACCTGTTGTTGATTTTTTTTTTTTTTAATTTCAATTCTACGTAGGTCTATGGTACAGAACAATAGAGTACCTAACTAGCATGATAAAATCTCAGATGTAACAATTGAAGTTTAGTTAAGAAATCGAACAGGAAAAAGACAATTGGTAAAACAAATATAGAAAAGTGGAAATATAAAACATGAAACAAATAGACAATATATAATATATACTAAATTCTAAAACGATATATGCATTATAAAACCTTAAGACAATTCTTGTGATGGATCATACAAATGAATTTGTATTTACAGATGTTTATAGGAGGTCACTACGTTGGTAGATATACATTTCAGTGTACAAGATGGAGAGTATTGGAAGAAAACATTTGGTCCTATTTTCATCTACTTAAATTCAAATTCAAATAAAAAACATAGTGGCAGTACATATGATCTTTTATGGCATGATGCCAAGGCACAGGTTGGTGCTTATGTAATATAAAATTTAAATTATATCATGAAATGGTAAATTTTACAAGTCACCTATGCATGAAATTAATTACTGAATATTTTAACAGATGCAAAAGGAGGTCCAGAATTGGCCTTACAACTTTCCTGCTTCAGAGGATTTCTTAAAACAGAATCAAAGGGCCATAGTCAATGGAAGATTATTTATTTACGACTGGTAACCTATTTACCTTATCCTAACAAAAATAATGTAGTTGTACTGTACTTGATTATGAGAAGTAGATTACTAAAGTAAGTTCATTTGTAGTTTTTGTTCGGAACTTAGAAAATTATGCATCAAAGATTTCTGTAATAATGTTAATATGTGACAAACAATGTTTTTTGTTACAATAATTATAGGTACAATAAAACAAGTACACAGATTGATTTTCCTTATGTGGGATTGGCCTTACCTGGAAAATTTGGATCATGGCAAGCAGAATGCAAGGTAATATATGTCATAATTAATCTATAAAAATATAAATTAAAATCATACTAATTATTAGGATCATCATCGTCATCATCATCATCATTGTTGTTGTTGTTGTTATTGTTGTTATTATTGGTTTTGTTTTTTTTTTGTTTTTGTTGTTATTATTATTTGCTATCGAAAAATAGAACAAAAATACAAAAGAAGTTAACAAACATGAGACTAGATTTAATTTCATTAAACTAGAATTAACAGCATAAATTTTCCTTTCTACATATTTGCACTAATTTATTTATATTTAAAACTTCCTATTTTTACATCTTTTTATGGGTATTTATATATATGTCATTATTCTCCCTACATATTTTATTCAATTTTTCGTGGACATCAAGTTTCCTTTCAAATTTTTCATGATTAGGGGTACCAATTTTGGACGAGAGCTGATGCAAATGGCTATTTCACCATCAATAACATAATACCAGGAAGTTACAACTTATATGCTTGGGCCCCAGGATTTGTTGGTGATTTCATGCTTAATGTTACAATATCCATCTCAGTCGGTAATATTGTGTGTGCTTTGCATTTGCTTATTGTTTCAAATCTCTAGATACAAAATAACAATAGAATTATAGGTACCTTTTTTCATAGAAACCTAGGATTCATAAAATTATTTGCTAGATACCAAAATATATGTACTCCATCTCCATGATTATATATTAGTTCTCTACCTACTCTGCTAGCAATTACATGGAGTGAATGAGGTCACTTGACCCCATTCATTTACAAAATTCCAATTCTTAGATATGATTTTGCTATATAATTTGGAGTAAAATACGATGGACACTGTAAAATTAACCCCCATAATCAACATGAAAAATTTATATGATTAAACCCAATGTGTGTTTGATCCCTATAGTTTGAAAGTCTGACTCAGTTGACTATGTAATACTTGTAATTTTAAAATGTTTTTAATTCTTTACTACATATTTGACACTTCATGCAATTAGGTTCAAAATTTGATCTTGGCGTGCTCACATTCAAACCTCCAAGAGCAGGACCCACTTTGTGGGAGATTGGAGTCCCTGATAGAAGTGCAGCTGA
This sequence comes from Carex pumila, assembly GCA_033356055.1. Lineage (NCBI taxonomy): Eukaryota > Viridiplantae > Streptophyta > Magnoliopsida > Poales > Cyperaceae > Carex > Carex pumila. Next base: position 24,077 of record JARJHM010000769.1, on the reverse strand, counting down.
GTTCTTCATTCCAGACACCAATCCAAAATATATCAACAATCTTTACATAAATTTTGAGAAGTTAGTTGCCTCTTACCTAATTTTAATGACAATTTAATTTGAAATTTCTGAGTTGCATTCTGAAAATAGAAAATATCAAATTACACGTACGACTGTTCATCATTGAACAAAATATTTTTCTTATTTGTTAAAATGTGCATTCATACTTTTTAACATTGTTGTTGAGGAAGTATTATTGTTGTAACGTGCAAGGACACCTTAAGAGTTTCAGCTGCAGGGCTATCAATTGTTTTCCCTTTCAATACTATGTAAATATTTCTTTTTCTGTTTAAGAAAATATTAATGTTTTCATTTTTTTTCAAATATCTCAGGTACAGACAATATGGTCTTTGGGAGAGGTACACAGAGTTGTACCCAAAGAAGACCTAATTTATAATGTTGGTACCAGTGATTACAAAAAAGATTGGTTCTTTGCCCAAGTAACAAGGTATCATTAAGCATTGTCGTATGTTAATACATTAGATATAAAATGAAACTTTGATTGATTCTTTTTATTTTTATTTTATAGAAACATACCATTTTCTATTTAGTATGCTAGATATAATATAAACCTGCTTTATTTACGGAAAACATATCATATTTTTGTACTTAGTATGCTAGATATAATATAATCTTGCTTTGTATATATAATCTTCAAACTATGTAGAAAAGTTTTCTATACAATTATTTTATTTCCGTTGGTCACATTTCACAAATCTTGTTTTCAGTTGTGCTTCTTTGATTTTTCGTGTGTTATAGTCATCAAATCTAGTTTACTAGATAAAGAATGTATTAATATCAATGTGTTTTTCACCTCTTATATATAGGAAAGTTGGAAATGAATATCACACAACAACATGGAAGATCAAGTTCTACCTCACAAACATACAACAAAACAGTTCTTATATGTTACGTCTGGCTCTTGCAACTGCTCATATGGCAAGACTAGAGGTTATTTTCTCTTCTCACTAACTCATTATTTCCATACTAGCAAGTACCATACATAGTTCATATATGGTACCTAGCATGTATTAATTTGATTGGTAATGAACCACTATCTCACCTATAACATCATCTGATTTTAATTAGGTTCGAGTGAATAATCCCAATGGACAAGCACATTTTAAAACATATCAATTTGGTGACGGGAATGCAATTGCACGGCATGGAATTCATGGATTTCAATGAAATTATGAAGTACCGATAGATGGAAAATTGCTATTTCAAGGGGAGAATACCATTTATCTTACACAGTCATTTGGAGGTTATGTGTTTAGTGGTATCATGTATGACTATCTACGTTTCGAGGGACCTTATGCTGCAAAAACAACAAGATGGTTACTCTGAAATTTTTAATTGAAGTTAAAGATGTAACAAATTTATCTATAGAAAATTGAATTTACGTATAGAAAATAGAATAGGAATAGAAGAATGAATGGAACTAATACTTTCTATTCATAATTTTAGAGTGGCATGTGATTCTTAGATATGTAACGTGTCATAGGATATGGCGTCACATGCATAGCATGGCTTGAACTGTATCGTTGGAGAAAGATCTCACCGCGCATATTAATTTTTTTATTTACTATGTGATATTGGAGTAAACAAAAAATTTCTAATAAAAACAAGTTATAATTTTTATTGTGAAAATAACAATAAAATTATTCATACAAATAAATTGAATAAAATTATATATTAATATTAGTAACAATATAATTATTTGGTAGGTTTAATATTTTAAAAAGATGTCACAATATTAGTATAATGATTTCTCCCATGTTTTGTATGGTATTCCAATTTAATGATATATGGAATTATGTTTTTTTTAGAATTACAAATTTGTTCACACAAAAGCGTATGCACAAAGTTTCAGTATATATAGCAAGCTATATATTTTAACCTTAAATACATTTTCGAGTCAGATTGCAAGGATACAATCCTATCACATAGTATATTATCGAGTATTGATCATAGGGACAGTTCAAGTCTTAACTGGGTCTCTACTTAAATTAATTAACGATTAGAAATGAGAAAATATTGATTTTTGGTCTTTATGTTCTTAATCAATTCAATGACAATAATTAAATGCAAGAAAGTAAATTAACTTGGTTTTAATCAATAATAAAAAAAAGGCATTTCCAGGGTTATGACTTTATCTCAGTTCTGTCTCGAGGTACTCGATCAGTATAATGTCCTACACGAGCCATGTCCAGTGTACACAAGTACTGTCGTATATGGTATGTGTGGCCCACTAGTGAATGCAGTAGTTACTGTTTCTTTGTGTTGTTCCTTTGTGTAGGATTCTACTGACTAGACCTAATGTTCCTAAACCTCAACTGTTGTGTGTTGATTCATTAACTTAATATGGAATTGTAATATTTGCCCTCATCGGATTCTAGACCTCAACTTTTGTATATTGGTCTGAATTACCTAGTTGCTTATTTGGTATACTAAAGGTAACATTGATAAGCCAAAATGATATATGTTGAAACCTAGGGTTTGTTATGTAAATTAAGCCAAGTCTTGTTGAAATTAAATTTAATTAGGTTAGAAATGTTTAAAAGTTCAAGTTACTGCTCTAGTTATGTTTATTTTATAGGTAATCAAGTGCTTGGAGCTTAACGGAGCAAGATGGTTGATCTGGAGCAAGACAGCACGAAGATGGAGTAGATTTCACATTTATTGCGGATCGCAATTAATTTATTGCGGGCCGCAACCAACTCAGACAGAACCATCTTCAATACAGCATTTCCAGGACCTTTATTGCGGCCCGCAATAACTTCTCTAGCACAGCATTTTCATTCCAGCACACTCATTGCGGCCCATAATCATACTCATTGCGGCCCGCAATAACCTCTCTAGATTTTTCTGCGCAGTCTGTTAACTGCCTCCGATCATTGCGGCCTGCAATAAGTCGGTTCAGAGCCCGAATTTGCTATTTTTAGGGAGTTATTTTTGAGGTTTTGCTAGGGGTATAAATAGGGACCTGTAGAACAGATTGAGGACGTTTTTTGAGGCAGAATTTTATGGTTTTAACAAGGAAGAACAAGGAAAAGCTAGAAGAGAGAAGAAGGAAGAAAAGATCATTGATCAACCGGTTTTATTATTTTCTTTCTTTCCTTTGGAACTCTTTTATTTTTTTGATTTGATTTGTGTCTTAGTCATGGTTGGCTAAGGGCTTTTCTAGGGTTGATTAGGGCTGTACTTGAAACTTTTGTTATGATTTAGTTGGTTTTATTTTATATGTTCTTGTTCTTTGTTATGATATATTCTTTATTTTAATTGATTGTGAAGACTTAATCGAAATCACATGAAACCCTAGGATTTGGTATTTGTAATTGAGAAATTGAATATTAGGTTCAGACCATAAGGAATAGGGTATTTGATAGGCTAAGTACCGAGAGGTGACGCTTGTCTTATACGGGCTTTACCTAATTGTTTAGATAAATTGTGCCAAGTACCGAGAGGTGAAAGATAATTTTCTAGATTAATTGGGACAGTAAGAACTTAATGACTTTAGATTATGGTAGCCAAGTACCGAGAGGTGACGTTTATTCTAATTTAAAGATGATATTAATATAGAGATATCCCTTTGTACCTACAACATCCAACTGTGCCTTCATAATTAAAAGAACTTTAACAAACCAATTAGTCGTAACACTAGTGGATAGAAACTCTAAGAAACCCTAATTTTTCATTCTTGTTAAAAACCTAATTTTGCTTTAAAGACTTTAGTTTAATTCATTTTAATCAAAATCAAACTACTTGAACAAACACAAAATATTTTTACTTTCTTTTACTAAATTAAATTGTTAGGTTAGAGTTAATATTCCAACTTGTTCCTGTGGAGACGATCCCTAAGTACTACTTGACAAGGTTGTACACTTGCAACCGAATTGAGTATCAACTAGGATTTATTACTTGTGTTGTAATAATTCACATCAAACATCTTATCCGTCGATAAGAAGAAATGTTTACCTTTCGGCTACTACTTGGTTTCACCTCTCGGATCACTAGTTCTACCTCATGTACTTAATTTGGTTGAGAGATTATAAGGGCCAAAGTATCTTCTAGATGTGGCCATGCATCTAGTGGTAAATCAATAAAAATCAAACAATTTAATCTAAGTAATTAAAATCAAACACAATCAAGTAAACACAAATTTCAACACAAAAATTGAATAACTAGCATGTAAAACAAAATATTCGATTACATCACAATCCTAGAAACTAAGAAGTCTACTCAAACATAGTTCTAAAACAAATAGAAGAGAAAAAAAAAAGTAATAGTCATGACAAAACCCAAATAACAAAGAAGATCCGTCGAAAAATCGCGTCTCTCACTTCTCAACTTTGTCTCCAAGCTTAGCTGCCAAGACCAAACCCTAGAAATCTATCCTCTGCTCCATAATGATGCTCCAAATTCTGGATATGTTTCTGGAAACGCTTGACACAGCCCGTGTGAAATGCTACACGGATCGTGTGCCTGTGTTTCTTCTGTGGTTGAGTCAATGGTTGTGTCTGTGGTCGAGTTGAGATTGATATGGTCCGCATGAGATGGTACATGGATCGTGTAAAAACTTCTAAATTACAGATTCTTCCTCGATTTCGCTTAATTCCTGCAAAATAAGAACAAACTTGCAGCAGTACCACATTCTATAGATATTTCAATGAAATATGACCGATTTAATAGTTTTAAACACATATTTTGGTACAAAATACAAGTCGGAATATAGATAAATTTGCAAGATATCAAAATGCAATAGTTTTTTTTTTACTAATATTATGTATCAATAACAGTAGAGAAGATATATTAGTGTTAATGATAAGTGAGACAGGTCAAGAAAAAAAAATAGAAAATGGTTGATAATTAGAAATTATATTTTCATATTTACCTTTATAATAATATAAAGTTTCGAAGCTCTGTGTTCTTTATAAAAATAATTTTTTTACCAAGTTGTTCGATCATATACGCATTAAGCATCTTGCTTATTGATCACAACGGAATCATTTGACATATTTATCATTGATACCAACAGAATGAAACGAAACACACACACATGTTAATGTTATCCATCAATTATATCTCAATTTAATTTTGAGTTAGTTCAATAACAACTTATGAGTTAATAAAATTCTTTTTTAAAAATATATAATTAACTAACCAAGATAGGTATTCTAAGATAAACCAATAATTTGACTTAAAAATTTATTAAGAATGTTTTAAAAATAAGATATGATAGAAAAATTATTCTTTAAATGGTCACATATGAAATTAGTTTATGACAGTTGTACTTACTACCTTTATGGAAGCATAGAGGAAATGATTGCAACTTGTATGTATAAAATCATTAATGCAAACTTTTTTAATTAGAAATATGATATAATATGTGTGAAAAACAAATTTTCAATTTACAAAAGTTTTTGAATAAATTATAATTAATAATCAAAATATTTTTAACATGTAAATTGTTTTAATCAAATATTTTTTGTAAAGTTTAGAGAGAAAAAATATGTTTTCTGCACGGATAATTTATGAAAAAATTTCTACTATATAATTGTTCATTATTTTCTTACAGCTTGGTGGGATCTAATAAACATTTGTGTTTGCGGCTTGTAATCCTAAATCTGATCGGACAATTGATTTAATTCTGATCGAACGAATTAATTATAATTTATTTTATTTTTTTAAAAGAAGTAGGGATTCCTCCCATTTTTTATTAAAAAAAACACTATTACAATGTCAGTACATTCTTTCTTTCTTTCTGGTACGTACCACACAAAAGTAGGAATTAATTCTAATCCTGATCGGACAATCCGGGTCTAAACTCAAATTTTGAGTTAGGATTTAGATTACCTGGATTAGATCCGGAACCGAACCAGATCCAATTCGGAACAGACCCGGATCCGATTAATTTGGATAGATTATAGTTTAAAAAATATAACCGGTTAAATTATGAGTATAGTTACAAAATTAATAATTTAATATCCGATCCAGATCCGAACTGGAACCGATATTGTAATGGATAGGATATGTGTTTCATTTAATTATCCGACCCATAACCGAATCCGACCCGATACCCGTATAAATACTTGATAAAACATACATTAATAACTATTAATATATAAAAATATAACTTTGCATATTAATTTTTGCATAAGCCGTGGTGAGCCCAGTATTTTTTTAAATGTGAGAAAATAAAATGCAGTTACATATTCGCTATGTTTATACACAGGTGGAATCCAAATTTATTCCTTCCATAACGGCTGCATTAATTATTTAAATAAAGTTTATTACTATGAATACATCCTTCAATATTTTCCTTGATATCCTCTACATATTAACGAAAATTTATTGCTCTCATTGATATGTTCTCATTTCTACAAATTATTAGTATTCCGCTCAGAGATTTTTTGAACCATAGAAAAAGAAATCATCATCTCTAATATTTTCCTTTTTTAAAAATTATATCTCTTCTTCAATATTTTTATTTTCAAAAATTAATTTCTTTCCATTCCCCTGATTGTTTTGTGACATATACCCGCTCCAGATCTAGAAACCCCCCGTATCCGAACCGGACCTGATAATCTACAAACAAGTTATAAGTATCTATCTACCCAGAATCAAAAGATTGAATCGAAATATCTACGGGTAGATAGAGATTTGGACCAGACCCGAATTGAAACAGATAAGTGTATGGATCGAAATTCAGACCCGAACACTTTTAGAGTTCAGGTCCAAATATAATAGTATCCAGACCCGACCCAACCCGACCGGATAGCATCTCTATTAGGATCCATACTCAATTTACATAATCATGACAATCTGTCAAATCTGCATTTGATGATCGAGTCATATCAAAAGAATTTACAAAAAATTAAGTTTATATTCAAATTTTGATGAGTGCGTATCCTCCGAATACGGTGCCTATTCATGGATTGCATTGGAGCCAGTATTATTTGTGTTTGAGATTCGTGCAAAACATAATTGAACGTAGGGTTGAGATTTTCCAAAAAAAACTTTGACACATTTCATTTTGGTATATGTATATGGTTCATGCCTGGACAAATTCCTTGTTAGCTAGCTTGGTCTCGTGATCACTTCTGCTTCGTCTCAGCCTCTCTTTCACCTGCCTAGTTATGGATTTTCATGAACTGCCCGAGGTTTGCAGGCTTGACACCTCAACTTAGATATATATATAGAACCAATGCAATTCAGTCCAAAAAAAGCATTTCGTATGGAGTAGTACTGTCACCGCAAGATAAGGTATGAGGGGCAAATTAAAACAATTGGCTTTATAGTTATAATATATATGGCATTACAACGGTAATCATTTGACAAAGAAACACAAGTAATGCCGCCATCTTGTTCTAGCTAACTTTCTTGTTTGATCCTGCTCCACCTCTTTGACTTGGAATTAATTCTAGTTATATATTGAGATACCATTACAAGGAGAGAAAGAAAGATCTAGCAGCAATTTCAAAGTTTTAACATTAATTGAAAAGAGGGCACAAGCTAGAATAAATAATGATGTCACGGTAAGATTCTTTATATATCATTTTAATCAAATCTCTTTGTTTTATTTTGTTTATTTTGTTTATTTGGGTGAAATATAAGCCCAGTCAAGCAATCCAAAAAGCCCCGGTGAAAATAAGTATCTTAATTTTATCATGAATGTTATCAACAATTAATCCATAAATTCATTGCCCACAAAAAGTAGAAATTTTATATCAAAAATAAATTTTGGATTGTGCATGGTCGGTCAGAAGTTTTTTGTTTCTGAATTATCAATTAAAAATGTTTTGTCTGGGGTCCCATGACTTAATTCTCTAATTCGAGGTAGTTGGACTTTTTTTAAATTAATGTTGTTTATTATTTTGCTAACGAAAGTAAATTAAGTTGTCTAAAACAGTAGTTTATTAGACTTAATTAATTAATTCTTCGTCCTTGATCCTTCATGACTTTGATAGTATATCACACAAAATGTATAAGAGATTAATTTAGTGTAATATATATGGTAGTTATCTATAATTGCAGAAGCCATCGGTGGAAGTTCGGTCACTAAACTGTCACAGTTGTTCAAGTAGTTAAAGCTAGCTAGAGTGATCTACGTACGTACTGTCACAGAAGTAAAAGAACTTGATACAATTACTCACCAAAAGAAAACAAATAAAGATACAAGTATGGTGCCTATGTTGTTTGTTTCTGTACTCTGCATTTTCATTGCTACTGCTATGAGCTCTGAAAAGCAGATTGGGCCTGAAAGAGTTACTTTGCATGTACAAGATAGCCAGGTATGTTACTTTACTATATATTAGTTGCAACGTCACTCCTGTCATCTGTGGATCTCAACATTTACATGTTGATGTTGTAATTTATACATAAGAAGTGAAAGAAGAATAAGAGGATAATATCCTTGAAATTGATACATTATATATATATGGCAAACTGTTTTTTCTGGCAAGTACTATATATAAGTATGCACCATCAATTTCTCTCTTTCCGCAATTATATGTTGATTTGAAGTTCCCTATTTTATTTATAGCTTGTGACAAGTTCAATGTTACAGCATTTTGAAATTGACTTCATATTGGTCATGCACCTCATCATAATTGAAAACAATTTACCTCATATATTAACTTATTGCTGAATATATACAAGTTGCACCATATTATATATATGCAGCCCATATATATATAATAATAATAATAATTAAAATTGAGACATTGTTAATTAAAATGAATGTTAAATATTAGGTGGTGATGGATAATGGCATCCTTCAAGTCACTTTGATGAAGCCCCAAGGCCGTGTTATTTCCATCAAGTACAACGGAATCGAAAATTTATTGGACTACTCTTATGGAGCTTCGAACAAGGGAGGGTACGTGCATTTTTATCTAGTCCTCGATCTTTATATAACTTTTAATCTTATACATCATTTGCTGCGCTGTAGAGCCAAAATATTAATTTAAAACTAATTCCTGTTAATTCTAGTGTTTCTTCCAATTTTCTCCTTATCATTTTTAAACTTCAGATGAAATATGAATAAAGGCATACAAATGTACCAACCGAAAAGAAAACGACAAACTAGTTCCAATGAACCATATTATTTTTTGATGATGTTGAATTTTATGTTGACATGTGAGGCATTTTTAATGATGCATATATATATTAGGTACTGGGATGTGTGTTGGAACTATCCTGGATCTCGACATGATGCTGTCGTGGACACGTAAGTAACTTAACTAACAAATATTTGCTCTTAGATTTACATCAAAATTTAGCTTCACTTCTTCATGAGTATAAAATTAATTGAAGAAACTTGCTTTAAAGAATAAGATTTATGCTGTCAAATGAAGTGCATTTTGTGGAATTTTGGTTTCACCAGTCATTGGTTTTGGCAATGTTAACCAATAGGATTTTGATATTTTGTCAGAATATAAACACAGTCACTATTCTTTTCAGTAATAGAAAAAAACTTAAAGACAAGAAAGGAAAATTATTTTCTAAATTTATTATTAATTTTTGTGATGTTGATCAGGTTAGGAGGGACTGAGTTTAAGGCGATAGTGGAAAGAGAAGACCAAGTGGAGATCTCCTTCAAGAGAAACTGGGATGCTTCCCTTCAAAATATAGTTTACCTCAATACAGATATCAGGTTAATGTATTTTCCTTTAATTTGCTCTAATCTTTTTTTTCTTTTATTTTTTAAAATCAAATGTACATATGCGATTATCATTTCTGGCATGATACAGATACAAATATATGTAGTGTCAATTCCATGCTGTTACAAGAAATTGTAGAGATAGTGCATTCATTTAAATAACATATATTCTTGTAATACACTTTGATTTCTAGGTACATTGTCTGTTTGCTGAGGTTATACACTTCGATTCATTCAAATATAATATATTCTTGCAATACACTTTGATTTCTTTTAGGTACATCATGCTACGTGGTGTTTCGGGATTTTACACATATTCCACATTGGAGCATGAGAATGGTTGGCCGGCCTTTGATATTGCTGAAGCAAGACTTGCCTTCAAGCTTAACGGCAATAGGTAAAATTTTGCTAATTTGTCGGTGGGGAACATCCTCTGTTGTCTGCTTCTGAACCAGACAAGATTGCTTAATTAGGTCAGTCTTCTCTGCTGCTATAAATAGGGACCTCCTGCCCTCATCTGCTCAGACTACTATTTGGTTGCATTGACACAATAACCCTGCCTGTAACATTCCTTAAAACTCGTCAATTTGTACCCTTGTTACACTAGGTACACTCGAGCCTTGGGAACCAATCAATAGCACTGCATACTTTTTTAAGAAATAGGCATCAAATTTTGCATATTGAACATGTGGACTAGCTAGCTGCTCAGTGGAAAAATTACCCCGCATATTCATAATAATGGCAGCCAGTTTGCAGTAGAATAAGCTTATATTAACATGCAATAGTTGGTATTACAGATTTAACTACATGGCAATATCTGATAATAAGCAAAAGATAATGCCTTCTTCAAGTGACAGAGAACCACCTCGGGCTGAGAAATTGGCTTACAAGGAAGCCGTGTTGCTTGTTGATCCAAGTATTCCTGAAGTAAAAGGAGAGGTAATTATTGAGTATCAACAAGTAATCATGTTCCATAATAATAAAAATAATTCCATAACGCAAGTTACATTAATCCCAAGTTCTGAGCACTGGTAGATTAAACTATAGTGAGATACGCTGAATAATTTTTTTTTTTTGTCATTAAATATGCGTTTATTATTTGAATAGAAACTTTTAATCCATATAGGTGGATGACAAGTATCAGTATTCACTGGATAACAAAGATAGCCAGGTTCATGGATGGATCAGCGACAATCAGTCAACTGGTTTTTGGGTCATAACACCAAGCAATGAGTTCAAAACCGGCGGGCCACTTAAGCAGGATCTCACCTCCCATACGGGCCCCATTTCCATTGCTGTGAGAAAATGCACTCTGATCTTGTAGTTGTTTATTGGATATTTCAATTTAAAGACCATCTAGGTCTATGCCTGCAATTCTGGTAGAGTGAAGGAAAAATGAGGTTCAACTGAGAAATTAGAATAAACAAAGTCAGATAGAAAAAAAAAAAATGGAAAAGTTGAGACAAACATACAATGTATATTAAACAGTAGAATATATATGCATTATATTTTTTATAAAAAATTTTGTCATATCTAACCCTGATAAGAAAACTGAATCTGGGCAAAAAATGGGGACAAAGTGTTGCAATAGAAATTTTTTAAGAGAGAATCAATTAAAACAGTTCTTTTAACAGGTGTATTTTCACACTAATGTATTTATACATACTCGCAGATGCTCATTGGAGATCACTATGTTGGTGAAAATATACACTTTAGTCTACAAGATAGAGAATATTGGAAGAAAACCTTGGGTCCTATATTTATTTACTCAAATTCAAATTCGAATCAAAACCAGAGTAGTAGTGCACGGGATGTTTTATGGCAGGATGCCAAAGCACAGGTTGGTGATTCTGTAATATCAATTTGTAATAAAATAGGCAAAATCACCAAAACGCTTCTGCATTTCACATTAATTACTTCACTTCTTACAGATGCAAAAGGAGGTTAAGAGCTGGCCATATAATTTCCCCACTTCTCTGGATTACTTAAAATCAAATGAAAGAGGTTCAGTAACTGGAAGATTATTAATTCATGACAGGTAGTCAGGTACCTTATTTTCATTGTCCATAACTGATAATTATAGTTAGGAAATCTTGAATCTGTAAAATTCAATAAGCAATTTGCAAAATTTACTGGACCATACTGTAATGTTCAAAACTGTTTGTACTGTCTCTTGTTATGTGAACCAACACATTCCAAAGGTAGCAACATTTGTGTCTTTTGGCTGGAATGTATAGAGAAAAGTAGAAAAGAAAAAAATTTAAGCAAGAATTATCTCTATATCATTATTTTTTGTTAAACCAACTCATGAACACAGTTCTGTATTACTATAAATTATAGGTACATTAACAGAAATGATAAGCCAGTTGATTTTTCTTATGTTGGATTGGCCTTGCCTGGACAACCTGGATCATGGCAAGGAGAATGTAAGGTATTATGTGTCATCATTCGTGAAACAAACGATAATAATAACAACAATATAGCAATAATATGGTAAAAGTAAACAATAACCACAATGCTAATGCTAATGCTAATTATAAATAATAATAACAACAATAACCTAGAGAAAAAAGAAATAAAAAAAGGACCAGAATTAGTGATAAAGAACCAGCAAATGTTTTTCTTTGCTGGAATTGTTTGACAATTTTATGATTTTCAATTTATAATTTTAAATATTTTTATTATTATTTTCCATGTCAAAACTTTCATCATATTTTCTGCAATGAACTACAGTATATCATTTACACAATTACCAATAAAGAGTTTCTTATAACATATTTTTTTATTAGGGGTACCAATTTTGGACGAGAGCTGACGTAAATGGAAATTTCATCATTAGCAACATAATACCAGGAAATTATAACTTATATGCGTGGGTCCCAGGATTTATTGGTGATTTCATGAATAATGCTACATTATCCATCTCTGCGGGTAAAAGTTTGCATTTCTCATTTGCTTACTGTTTTAACACCGTACCAAAGCAGTAATTAATTTCCGGAAAATGCCACAGGAAGCTGACATAAACTAGAGCTATTTTAAAAAATTAACTTAATTATTTGGTACATGTACATATATATTTCTGCTAATATGTATGTATATGTGCTGACATAACTTGGATTTCTAGACTGTTTATTCTTGCTACTGAATTCAAATTGGACACATCAGGTTCCAAAAACAATCTTGGAGAGCTCATTTTTGAACCTCCTAGAGTAGGACCCACCTTGTGGGAGATTGGAGTCCCTGACAGAAGTGCAGGAGAGTTCTTCATTCCGGACCCAAATCCAAAATATGGGAACAAGCTTTACATAAAATCTGAGAAGTTAGTTCTCTTTTATTCAAATTTAAAAAGCATGTTATGTGGAATTTTATTTTACCTTTAAAAACATTGAAAAATTCAAGCTTGTACTTTTGAAACCCATACATCAAACCATCTAGAACTTCCCTTTAGGGTCTGTTCGGCAACCCAGTAGAAAATAGAAATGGATGTGGGAATCAAAAATTTTGAACTAAATTTTACTGTTTACAGTGGGAATAAAAACTTAACTCTGAGCAAATTTTCATTTCCCACAGTGAATAGTATGTGGCCGAACGGGCCCTCAATGATTATGATAGTTTTAGATTAATTGAGACATGATTTTTTTATTGTTGAGAAAAGCTTCATGTTTCTTAAACTTTTTCCTTAATTCTCTTAGGTACAGGCAGTATGGTCTCTGGGACCGGTACACAGACTTGTACCCAAAGGATGACCTAGTCTACAACATTGGTACCAGTGATTACCGAAAAGATTGGTTCTTTGCACATGTCCCCAGGTATCATCAAGCATTAATCCCAAACATTATATTAAATATAAAACGAACAAAAATTGTTTGATTAAAGATTTTTATGGCCCATCAAAATATTGCCCAAAAATCACCACTTTTTTATTCCAGTTTTGTGCTGAAAACACAAATTTGTATGACAATCTTCCAATTATGTATGTAAAACATATCCAAATCTATTCTTCATTTTTTATCAGTCAATTTTCCTAAATTGCACTCCTCAATAGATGTTTGATTTGTTGTTTTATTTTCTCTTCTTTTTTTGTAGGAAAGTGGGAAATGAATATCATGCAACGACATGGCAGATAAAGTTCAACCTTAACTCCATACCCAAAAATAGTTCTTTTATGTTACGCATTGCTCTTGCAACTGTTCATATGGCGAGATTAGAGGTTCTTCACTATCCTATTATGAACTTAATTAATATTTCTATACTTGCAGGTACCAATACACAGTTTTGCCAAATGTACTGGTACATAACTCCCATCTTACTTGTTACATTTTCGTGACAAGGTTCGATTAAATAAGCCCATTGGAGAAGCTGATTTCAAAACGAATCTATTCGGTGATGGAAATGTGATTGCACGGCATGGAATTCATGGGTCCCAGTGGAACTATGAAGTGCCAATAGATGGAGCATTGCTGATTGAAGGGGAGAATACCCTTTATCTTAAACAGTCTAAAGGTGACTTTATGTTTAGTGGTATAATGTATGACTATATCCGCTTGGAGGGACCCAACAGTGCAAAAACAGCAAGAAAGTTGCTCAGAAGTTGTAAATAGAATTGAAAGATTTAATAGCTAGTGAATAGGTCTGTAGCAGTGAACATTTAGTTTGCTTGATCAAAGGATGTAGATGGTGAGGTCCTGATAATTCAAAACCAAATGTGAGTATGTGACAAGCAGAATGAGTTTCTCTTGGGCTTATGATGAGGTGCATAATTGCTTTGAACCACTCACTAGTCCTTGAATCCTAGATTAAAGAACAATTTGGTGCCATAATTAATTAATTAATTAATATAAGCAGCCTTAATTCTGTCCATCTCCTCCGCAGGTTAAACCTACAAAACCATACGACTTGTTTCGCATGTTTAACATGCAGAACCATTCTACATCTAGTTATACTGTGACAACATCCTCACATGTTGTGTTGTTTCGTGACATGAGCGTTACATTTAGCTCTTTCTTCAGATTTTAAGTTGTTCATTTAATAAAATCTAGAAAAAAAGTAAATAGAATATCAATTATTTGTTTACTTTTCCTTACGGCATGCATATTCTGAGTTTCTGACTTGATTATCGGAAGATGTATTGGCTGAGGTTTAATCTTCAGCGTCATTTCTTTACTATGATTGGAGTGGAAAAAAAGTGTTGTGTGTCGTGTTGTGATTAATATGTTATAACTTTGGTTTTATACTGTGTTATGCTATCATTAAGTTAATTTTTTATGTGCTGTGCTGTGTTGTGCTGTGATCAAAATGTTAAAAAGTAGTCACAGCACACAAATAGTTATATCACATGAGTCATGCTGTGTCCAAACATATAGTGACCAAACGTGACTATTTTATCATAATTTAAGTTAATTTATTCAAAATTCATCATTTAATCAATCAAGATATAATAATCATAATTATCTGTGATTGACGTGAATTAGAGCCCCTGACTTTTCCCACTCTGACTATGATTTGATTATAGCTCCGATGCGCATAATTGTTCTATATCTGATATTAATTTGTCGGCCTATGTTATCAAGCATGTGGCGGGTACGGAAAAGAACCTTAAAATGGATTCTACCTTGTTATTGCTGCTGGGCATATCATCATGAGAAAAATCTCGTTTTCTGCTCAACTGTGGATGACGAAAATCAGTCTCTGGTAACCTGTAAACTAGATAAATGAAGGATTTTCTAACTCTAATGATCGATATAGATTGAATTGCACAAGAGACATACTTTTTCAGTATTGCACGATTGAATCAGCTTTCAATCAAGTTAAAATAAATATTTGTGAATTAGAAAAAGTCTTCTTTACAATTTGTGTTAGATTAAAAGAGACGATGCACATCTCATTCTACACAATAAAATATATAATATTATATTTGAATTTCTATAAGATATGAATGAGTCTGCATATTTTGTGGCAACGTATTATTTGACATTAATTTCGAACTATATAATTGAAATTCAGATCACTAAACTAGTCGTTGATTTAGTGAGAAAAGACAATATTCTCCGTGTGAAATATTGTAAGTTTAAAATCTGAAAATATATATATATATAAAATAGTCGGGTGCTTGATCTCCTATATGTGTTTAAAGAAAATTTATGCCAATCCGACAGACATCTATAATGCAAGAAACCCTTTAATATACGTATGGATTTAAATCAGACGATCTGTATCTAAATTCAAAATTTGAGGCTAAAGCAAATTTCTAGTTTTTTGTTATTTTCTTTCTGGAGAACCGCAGTTGTAATCGGAATTGTTATTTCCAGCATGCATTTTTATCAAAGATTAACTTATGAAAAGCATTCACAACATATTTGGAAATATTCATAGCCACATGAGATCAGTCAAGTAATAATTCTATATGCTTTGTTCGTCAAAAAGGTAGGAGGCGCTTTTCTTAGGAATCGTTCAATTATACCCTTTATATTTTGATATTCTGCAAATTTTAATCTAGGAGAAGTTGAATATTTAGATGAGGGATTTAATTACATTTTTTTTTTTGTGATACTGAATTACACTATATATTTTTAAAGTTCAAATAGTTGATTCAAACTGTTCAACATATAGATATGTTAAAATGTGCTTGTAAATCAAAATTTATATTTTTTAAATTTTTTTTACTATTTATTAAAATGGGTGCAAAATTCAACGGTCTAAATATAGCCATTTGTTAAATACTTAATAAATAATAAAAAAAAATTCAAAAAATGTAAAATTTGATCTTCAAACATATTTTAATATATCTATTATATTGAATGGTTTGGATCAACTATTTAAATTTTAAAAACTTTAAAAATTGAAAGTGTAATTTGATATCACCAAAAAAATATGTAATTGGATCCCTCCTCTATTTAGATGTATCCTTTGTTGTATTGGGTACAAATTGTCTCCATAATGCTCGTTTTTTTTGCTAGAAATTTTCAAGACCGATATTTGATATACTTTTGTGCCCGCCTTCATAATCTTTTGGTTTTTATTGCAAATTGAACCAAGTAGATTATTTTAATAAATATTTCATTCTTATTACATTGCAAAAAAATTTGAGAACAATGATTTTTTTTAAAGATAGATTAAATATTATTTTTTCATACAAAATCAATATAAAGGGTTCATTTTTATATGTACTAATGTTGTAAAAATGGTCTTAATGGCCGATTATATATCTGTTTAATCATTAATGATGGTCAAACAGTTATGAATACACTTATCAGAGGTCTATTAGTGAATTTTTCTAATTAATCAGCCTATTATTCTCAATTATTCCCAATTATTCCATTTATTCTTGTTTGATCGTCAATTTATTTCCATTTATTTTCGCTTATTCTAGTGATTATTTTTTTTTTTTCTGTGACTATGTGATAATAAGTTTCATAAATCATGTATTGCAGTTTTATTTGTGTTTCTCTATACATCCATTTTTTTTATATATGTTTTTTCTTCTTACTTATTTTGAATTAATTGATTAATTCCTCTATTATTTATATACAATTTCTTTTAATTACTGATATAATTTTTTCAATTATTACATTATATTCATATATTAAATTAAGTTGTTATTACAAACTAAATTTAGTGATTTTATGTTGGAATGTTTCTTTCAAATAATACATTATTAGCATTTAAAAATGCTTAATTCTTGAATTTAATTTTCTATTAAATAAATGTGTTACTTACACATGTAAAGTGCGTGTGTATTGTTAAGTGTATTGTCATGTTATAATTATAGAACTAAGTTAAATTAATTTTTTTTAATAAGTTTGATGAGTTAAATAAATTATTTCTAATAAATTATGAATATATATACATATTTTTAATAAACATACAAAATTATCCGCATAATTCTGATTAATTGGCCGCATATGCCAATAATCCATACCTATTTATAGAGAAGTTTGGACCACTTATATATTCAAAGTTGAGCTCTATTATTTTATTTATTTTTAATATATACAGAATAATTTTTTTAATATATGCAAAATATATATATATATATATATATATATATATATATATATATATATATATATATTCTTTTGGGGTCCCTTGAATTTTGAGGCTCGGAGCGATCACCCTGACTGTCCAGCACCAAGGCTGACCCTGAATCTACCCCCGGTACTAAAAAGAGTCATAAAAGAACGCTACCTCCAAGATCTCTCTCTCTCTCTCGTTCTCTCTCTTTGTATTGCTAGCTACAAAAGATGACTATTGCTAAGGGTAAGTCGACATAAATTACTATTTTCGAAGGTATCCATGAGATTATATCCACCTTTATTAAGTACTTTTACTCTCACGGATAAAACATATTATTGTTGCTCTTGAATTAGCGTCTAATAACTCAAACGATCTAAAAATGAGATAAAATGAATACATTAATTAACTTATATATCATTGTTTTTTCATGTAAACGCATTAATAGGTCGTTTAAATTGTTTAGCTTCATTATTTGAAGTTTGGATTTGGCTAATATGCTGTGGGTAGCTAAGAGGCCTCCCTTGCTATGGCTCAATATTCGACTTTTCAAAATTATAACGGTTGATTTGAACCGTTCATCTTATTCTCCATATTAATATGTATTTGGAGATCAAATTTTACATTTTTTTAAAATAATTTACTATTTTTTTAGATTTATTGAATATCGCTGTTTTTTATGGTCCAGATTTGTCTGAAAAATAGCGATTTTCAATAAATCTAAAAAAATAGTAAAAAATTTCCAAAAAATGTAGAATTTGGTCTCCAAGCACATATTAATATGGAGAACAAGATGAACAGTTGCATCGACCGTTAGAATTTTAAAATTTTGAATATTGAGCCGTAGCACAGGAGACCTCTTAGCTGCCCATAGCACCGTAGCCAAGTCCTTTGAAGTTTATATGGTATGTTTTGAAATTAAGTTTACCAAAGAATTGTGTTTGTGTGTGTGTGGGTCTATGTGGAATTTTCATAAACATAGAAGATCTAACCTACTCATGACAATAACTAATATTCATCTTCTAACCTACTCATGTATGTATGTATATATTTATAAAACATTATAGTGTTATATGTGGAACTTTCATAATATGTTATACAGTAGTGTATCCCCGCGTCCTTAATTAATTAATTAATTGCATTAGATTCCTCAACATGAGGTACAAAATAAATTTGGTTCATCGATGTAACAAACTAACCCCTTCTAACTTTCAAACAATATTCAGGTATATCTTCCGAATTATACGGTGCATCCAAACAAAGCGGAAACAAAATTAACAACGAACCTAACAAGGAGATCCATGTACAAAAATCTTAATTTTTTTTTTTTTTTCATTTTACTCCAATACCTCTCCTTTGTAACCTCATTTTTGATAAATCTCCGCCTACGGATATATAACTATACAATGCAAAAGATTTTTCTGTTGGATAGAAGCTTTTTTTTCTTCCTTATATATAGCACAGAAATAAATCATTTCTATGATAACTATCTTTGCATATGCTAAAGAGAAAACAAGAAAAGAGCCGCTTTCTTCTACTTGAAAGAGATCAGAGATAAGAAAATATACGAGAGGAGAGCATTTTCATTTCAATCAACTGTGAGTGTGTTGATTGAAGAATTATAAGGTGCTCAAAGGAAATAAATGCAATTATAAAACATATTTCGGCGTCTTCCACTGTGGTTTAAGGTATGCAATTATAACAAATCAATTAACAGGAGTTGGTTACAGTGCTACACGTAGCATAGATCGAGAGTCTTCATGTAACGGCTCAATATTTGAGTTTTCAAAATCCTAATAGTCGATCTGCACCGTTCAATATGGTCTCCATATGAATATGTACTTCAAACCAAATTTTACAATTTTTAGAATTTTTTTTACTATTTTTTTAGATAAATAGAAAATTACTTGATCTAAATAGTACATAATTTTCAGATCAAGTGATTTTGTATCTATCTAAAAAAATAGTAAAAAAGTTCTGAAAAATGTAAAATTTGGTTTGCAAGTACATATTCATATAAAGATCATGTTGAATGTTTCGGATCGACCGTTAGAATTTTAAAAACTCACATATTGAGCTGTTGCACGAAGGCCCTCTATGCTTCACGTAGCATATTAACATTTTCCCAATTAACAAAAGATGTGATATTATGAAATTATTATTATTATTATTATTATTATTATTATTATTATTATTATTATTATTATTATTATATATAAATATAATACACACATCCGTATTCTGATTCGTAAGTATTTGATTAAATTTATTTATAAGGACCGAGAAAGAAAAAGAGAGTTGGTCAAAATATGGATTAATTAGGCGATTATGTTGATTTTAATACAAGGCCAGGAAATTTTGATGCGGAGACCAAATACATGCATGTTAAAAAGTCTAAGCTTTGTTAGGCGGCCCAGTTTAAAATGTTGAAGGCCTTGTTCCTTTTCCTTTTGAAACTTCAAACTTGAAACTTGAAACTGTATATATATCTGTTACACTATTACGTTATTACATTACGTATGGGCATGGCCGCATGGTATATATATGTATCTGTCACGTAACATGATAATTAAATGGGACACGTCTCTTCTCTCTCTCTTCCTTTTAAAAAAAAAAAAAAAAAAAATTTAACACCCATATAATTTTATTTACATATTTAACATTAACTAAGTAATATATATATATATGATTGTGGCACGCATATTAATTAAATACACTAGATCATATATATATTTTGCCAAAATTATTTCCTTCTTCAGTTCACTAGCTATCATAGAAATTAAAGTGCAAACATTGAAAGAAGTTTGACATGGAAATAGTTGTCTATTTGCAGAAGAAAACGGCCACAAGTGGAAGTTTGGTCACTAAACTGTCAAAGTTGTGCAAGTAGTTAAAGCTACAGCCATCTAACAAACAAAGCTTGCATAAAGTCAGAGAAATTAACTGACAAAGGAATTGAGCTGATTCAAATTGCGGCTTAATTAATTGCTACTGAACAACCATTCAATTGGCGCTTATATATACTTGATCGATACTAGTACTCCTCACAAGAAAAAAAATATATATATATAGAGAGAGAGAGAGACAAGCTGTATGGAGATGTTGTTAAAAGGCTATCAGGTTCTTATGCTATTTTTTTCTGTACTCTGCATTTTCATTGCTACTGCAATGAGCTCGGAAACGCAGATGCGGTCGGAAGGAGTTACTTTGCATGTAGAAGAGAGCCAGGTATATATGTTGTTATTTATTTGTTATTTGTTTCTGAGTTCATATATATTAACCAATTATTTAATTCCCAAAATAACTAGAAGAAATGCTTTTGCAATATATATGCATAGTAGGTCTCAACATTTCATTAACTGATGTTGTAATTTAGAAGGTGCAATGGTTAGGTGCTGAATATTTGATCGCATCGAAACTAACTATGTTCCACACACATGCACTAGCGCAGTTGCGCACACATATATATATGTATAGCAAATCAAATTTGTTTTATTTGGCAGGTACTTAATTAATTATGCACCACCAAGTTATATCTTTTTAATAATATTGATAATTAGATTTTTTTTTTAATTTTTTAATTTTTTTTGCTATTGTCTTTCATCAATTTAATGTCGTACGTGAGCTATCCACTAATTAAACTTTGACAGCTTTCTGGAAATTGACTTTATAAATTTATATTGGTCATATACCATCATAACCCAAAAATATGTACATCGATCGATCATGCATGATATGGTATAGTTGAATAGGTTTTGAACCTTCAAGTCACCTTTAAGATTGATGCTATTAATTTTTAGGTGGTGATGGATAACGGCATCCTTCAAGTAACCTTTTCGAAGCCCCATGGCCGTATGATCGCCATCAAGTACAATGGAATAGATAATCTGTTGGATTACGCTCACAGCGAGAGCAACCTAGGAGGGTACGCACATTTACTATATATCTACTTAATTAAATTATGTCTTGTTAATAATTTCAGTGTTCTTTAGTCTTTCATTTTGTGTGGAAGATGGGATGCAGAGATGACTGTCGATTCTGTCTTTATAATTTTATACTTCAGATTAAATTATGAGAAAATACAATTATACCAGAAAAAAAAAAAAAAAAAAAGTGAGGTAATGTCATGAAGAGCTAATGGTGAATTTAATTAAATGAATATGTTAGGTATTGGGATGTGGATTGGAACTATCCGGGATCCAAAAATGATGCTGGCATGGACATGTAAGTATTTTTCACATGATCAGTTGAATGGCTATATATGACTCTATCTCATGCCCAAAAAATGATCATTGCCTCAATAATGTTAACCAATTAGGTTTCTAACATGTCAGAATCCAAATACAAAATATTTTTTCTTTTTGGTAAAGAATAACTCATCCAATTTTATTTTACTAAACTATAAACATAGAAGCTAATGAATATTAGTTATTGTCATGGTGATTAGGTTAGAAGGAACCGATTTTAAGGCAATAGTGGAAACAGATGAGCAGGTAGAGATCTCCTTCAACAGACGCTGGGATGCATCCCTTCGAAATAAGTTAGCTCACCTCAATACCGATATCAGGTTAACTTTATTCTCTGTTATTTTCCACTTTGTTCCCTTTTCTTTTCATAAATTGGTATAGATGCAATTGTTTTATCTGATAATTTAACCAGGTATGCTGAATCCTTTGTTGTTACTACAATTATAACTGAAAATGTGAAGGATGTGCAATCATTTAATAATTACCTGTACTTAATTTTATTAGTCTCTCCCTGGCTTTTGTGTAAAAGTAATATGCTTTGATACATTCTAGGTACATTATGCTGCGTGGGGTTTCGGGATTTTACACATATTCCATAATGGAGCATGAGAATGGTTGGCCAGGTTTCGATATTTCTGAGGCCAGGGTCGCCTTCAAGCTTAATGGCAATAGGTAAAATTTACCAATGACATAGATCAAATTTGTTATATCTAACTAACATGTGTACTACCATAACAATGTGGAAAATAACTGATATTATTTGAAATATGTATATCCTTGGAGGGTATATATGCAAATAATAACAAGTACTATGCAACAGTACTCTCAAGATTAACCTAAGTTGTAAATATTGGTTATACCAGATTTCACTACATGGCAATATCTGATAATAAGCAGAAGGAAATGCCATCTGCAAGAGACAGAGAACCACCTAGGGCTGAGAAATTGGCTTACAAAGAGGCCATGCTGCTTGTTAACCCAAGTTTCCGAGAATTAAAAGGAGAGGTAATTTATTATTAATAATTATCAAGCGACTATCTGCCAAAGTAACAGAATGACACAGGCATATATATTATGTATTTGTTATTTGATTTTAAATTCGGATCTGGTAGGTGGATGACAAGTATCAGTATTCACTAGATAACAAGGATAACCAAGTTCATGGATGGATCAGCGACAATCCATCAACCGGTTTCTGGGTCATAACACCTAGCAACGAGTTCAAAACACCGGCGGGCCGCTCAAGCAGGATCTGACCTCCGCATACAGGTCCTACTTCTCTTGCGGTGAGCAAATTCACTCGAGTCTTGTTACTAGTTGATTGAAACTTTCAATTTCAATTCCATGTAAGGGTCTATGCTGGTACAGAACCAGTACAGTGCCAAACTAGCATTATAAAATATCAGATGAAACAAGTAGAGGATCAGTTTAAAAATTAGATGGAAAAAAGATAGTTGGTGAAACAATTAAGAATAGTGGAAACAGAAGACATAAACAAATAGACAATATATTCAAAATTCTAGAATGATATCTGCATAATCTATAACTGTAAGACAATTCTTAATTTGACCGTGTCCTACAAATGAATTTGTATTTACAGATGTTTATAGGAGATCACTACGTTGGCAGAGATATACACTTTAGTCTCCAAGATGGAGAGTATTGGAAGAGAAACATTGGGTCCTATTTTTGTCTACTTAAATTCAAATTCAAATCAAAATCATACTGGTAGTTCACGTGATCTTCTATGGCAGGATGCCAAAGCACAGGTTGGTTTTTTGTAATACAATTTGAATTATTATTATATAAAGGTAAAACTTACAAAATTACTGATGCATAAAATTACTATATGTTTAACAGATGCAAAAGGAGGTCCAGAATTGGCCTTATAACTTTCCTGCTTCAGAGGATTTCTTAAAACAGAATCAAAGGGGCACGGTCACTGGAAGATTGTTTGTTTATGACTGGTAAATTATTTATCTTATCCAAACAAAAAACAATGTAGTTGGAAGATATTTAAATTGAATAACTTGTTAGAACGAATTCATTCACCTTACTGTGATATTCAAAATTGTTTGTACTGTACTTGATTATGTAATTATGCACCAAGGATTTCT